>JAJHUR010109588.1:0-23851 GCA_027495735.1 Lutjanus campechanus | reverse complement strand
GGGGGGGGAGGGGGGTTTAGTGAGTCGTGAGTAGTAGTAGTAGGAGTACGTGAGAGTTAGACAATCTGATTCTGGAAATGGTGAGGTGGAGGACCAGAGGGGATGAAAAAGGAGTTAGAGGAAAAACAGGCATCATTTTCTTCAAGATAACTCTCTCTACTGCGGCAGTCCTGCAGGACATTTTTGGCCCCCAGTGTGTACATATTCTGTTTGGTTCCACATATCCAGACACCTGATGGATGTACAGAGTAGATAATGACGATCCTAATAATATATTTGATTAGAATTCCTTATTGAATTGTACCACTAACTGAACTAAATTCTCCCAAGAGTGAAGTTTTTCCCTCGTTGTGGTGATTAGGTTAAAAAAAAAATAGATCTCAGCACATCACTTAATGTCCTGTCATTAGTGGACAAATAACATCTTAGAAAGACATTATATATTTGAATTAACCTTTCCCAAGTCCCGCCCCTTTTTGCTCTGCAGTCCAATAATAGTGAAGCAAGCTCGCAACCTGGCATAACCTCGGTCAACTTTCTCCTTTCCTGACAACTGTACTTAGATGTGCGATATCTACATAGACGATTACCAAGTTTGCTCAACTGTTATTGGAGCACAGAGCAAAAGTGGGCGGGACTTAGGAAGGATCAACTGTGATGCATTCCATTACTTAATAAATACAAGTCTTAAATGTGATGTATTACAAAATTAACTAACCACATGTAAGACTAACAAGATCATAAAGATCTACTCGCAATTAATTGCCACAATTTCCATTTCTATGCTGTTGATGTTGCTAATGTTCAAAGTGAGTAGGTGAAACTTAATATTGATGACTATTTGACAGTTATCTTTGTAATCAGCAGGGTTCAGATGTAGAAAGATAGACTTTGAGGATGTATTACCAAATCTTTTCTTTTTTTCTCATATGGGAACAATATTTTAATCTTCTGGCACGCTCGCCTTTGCAAGACATTATCAATCTGACGTTTAGTCTCAGTGCACGGTGCGCTCTCAGAATGTGTAATCACTGGTGGCTTTTTCTTTTTGTAGGTAAAAAAAATTAAAATTCTACTTTTGGAAAACACAATTAAGTACACAGGGGCTGAAGGGAAGACATCACAATATTTTTCTCCAAATGTTTTCACAGTAAGAGAAGCACAAAAAAAAAGCAAGTGGCACAATTTTTATTTTGACGGGGACACAGATTTACATGCGAGAAACGTCCAATGTCGCACCAAAGTGAAAAAAAAATATTCTGTTACTGTATCAGTAATAGTAGATGGTTTATTTGTTTGTTTTTTTTGAAAGATCTGTGCTGGTGTTTAAAATGTTTCCCCATTCACACCTGCCTTTAAAATCCCAAAGCTGCAGCGACATTGTTGAAATCAAGCTGTAGGTCGTGTTGGAAACACCCAAACGGGATTAGAGACATGATTTTTACAAAGTACCCTCGTTATATTTGGTTTCTTTAATCCAAATCCAGCTGCAGGGTGCCACACTAAAACCAATGCAGCTCTATCTGCTGCATCATTCTAGAGGTGTAAGAGTCTTAAGGTGGCTTTAAGGCCTCCTTAATGACTTTGATTCTGGTAAAGTAGTCAGAGGAGCTGTTCCACCCTGTCTTTTCAGCACCAGGCAGACATTATGGTGAATGGTCTTCTGTCTGCATGGGGATTTTAATGCTAGGTGTAAATGGGATTACATGGTGGTGTAATGGAGGCATGTGGTGTTATTTTCTGAGGCTCTGCTGATTAATTTATGAATTAATTCTCTGTCAAATGATGTGAAATTAGCCGGACTAATAAGAGACTCTGGAGACTCCCAGTAGCAGCACTCTGCTTTATATTTCTAATGTGCGTGTGTGTGTTTGCATAAATGAGCCTAAACGTCTACGTGTATGATGTGTGTGTGTGTGCAAGCAAATTGTAAGACAAAGTAAACCGGTCTCCGTAATGTTGCACCTCCAGAGCTGAAAACACCTTGTAAAAGAAATGAAATATTCATATGCACACGCACCGGTGCAAAATACTCACGCTAACACTCCCAGACCTCGAGTGCTGCCTGGATCAAAACTAAACCAAACCAAATACACTGCACGGTGGTGTGGCTTTGTCGCCATAGTAACGCTGTATCCAAAACAATCAATAGTAATGCAGCAATGACCCTACTCAGTTTTATCAGGATGTCGTTAAAGGGACAGTTCACCCCAAAATAAAAATTACATGTTTTTCCTCTGGCCTGTTGTGTTGTGATTGTGCTGGTGTGAGTTACAGAGTTTTGACCGTAGAGACATTTGCATCCTCCCCAACATAATGGAACTACATGGCACTAGCGTTTGTGGTGCTCATTTTATTATTCTGTTGTCTTTGAATATTATCTCATCGGAGCTTCTGTTGTAGTGTTAGCATTATCTTAACATTAGCTTTTCCTGCTCAGCTTACTTTGTGCAGCAACCTTCACTTTTGCAGCAGCTGGGTACTGTGCATTTACTGCCAGACTGACATACTGCCATCCCGCAGGCATACAATGCTTTTTCACCGTACTCAGAAAAAATCCATACCATCACAGCCCTAATTCCAGTAGAGACTGCCATAGAAAAAAGTACTTTGTACAGAAAACTGCTCACAACAAGGTCTGTGGATTATTAGTAACCAGGTCTTGATTTCTGGCGGGAGACATTGCTGTTGAATTTTTCAAAGATATTTTGGCACTTTAAGCACCACAAGCTGACTGCCGTCAAGTTCAATTATGTTTAGGAGAAGGCAGACATCAATGCGGTTGAGATCTCCAAAACAATCTGGATGGGTAACTAGTACTACAGGCCAGAGGAAGAGTATGTTGTTGTTTTTTTCCGGTCCTTTTTAAATACTGATTTAAACTCACAAGATTCAATTATGTTTTAACTCCGTTTTCTACCGTCAGATGCAGGCCTTTCAACTTTTTCAAAGGTCTTGAACCTGAAAGTGTGATCTATGCAGAACTGAATGTTTAGCTACCCTGACCAGTGAAAGTAGACGGGGAACAAACAGGGATAAAAACATCACATATCAATTACAGCAGGAAAGGAAGTGTCACCGTTTCCTTGTACTACAGTGACGCATGCAGTGTTTGACAGCGAGCCAGTAAAGACACCACAACAGCTCACTTTCCAAAAGGTCTGTGCACCTTTGACAGAAAACATCGATTGAAACACAAAATTAAAGTATCAGTTTGTACTTGACTGGTTTGTTTCCAGCGTTTTTGCTCCATTACCTCAGAGAATGAGTCCCCCCCTTTTGAACTGCACATCAATACTGAGCAGCGATGCCGTAGTTAATTAGAACACTGATATGCCCACTGCCATGCCTCGCTGTACCTGACTTTATCAATCTGTATTTGAAATCTGTTGAAAGAGATAAAAGATGAATGAGTGTTTTTGACAAGCCGTTGCACAATACTGTAAAGTTCCCTCCTCCTCTCCTTAGCTCTCCTTGTTAAACTGCTTTCCCTGCCATCTATCAGGCGATCATGTTTTCCTCTCCATCCCTCCTCTGTGTAAATTTGCACATGTAAGATGATGGCATTGACTCATGCAATAATGTAAACTGTATCGCAGTGTTTCTCTATGTCTTAGCCAGCAGTGATTCTAACAACCATGCTTATGACAATGTTCTACTGTGTATTGTCTGGGGAATAAAAAAAAAGAATAAATCAGAGAAAAAGTACACACAGTTGAGAAATGTTATTTGTTTCAGAAAGGGGGATATAACGTTGACCTATTCTTGAGCTCATGCTATCAAGAGGTGAACTGTCGCAGAAAGTATGAAAATACGGTCTATGACATTTATTTTTTTTTTGCTTTCTATTGCTTTTCTCTCTGTGTTTTTATGAAACCAACCAAACTGTTTATTTACTCTCAGTTTAGCGGACGCGACTGCCTGCAGATTCAAAATGTCTCCATGGAGTTTGCATCAAAAATGTTCTCTAGTTGTCAAGTTCTCTCTCATTTTCTTATATCTAACTCTAAATTCAAATCTACATTTTAATCATTACAGTTAACCGATATAGTTTACATGTGCTTGTTAAAAGAGCTAAGTATGTTTAAGTACCAGAAAAAAACTATGAGCTGGAGTGCACAAAAAAGGGAAACATATAGTATTGAATAAAAGCGATAATTGTTGTTCTATCTGTACTTACAAATAAAGTTAAACATAACTGAATCCGCATTGTGTTCGTGTGTATTTTATATTCAAGAGATAAACTGTTGGGCTGCAACTAATGATTATTTTCATTAGTGATTAATTATGGATTATTTTATACATCTCCAAGAAGACACTGCAGGTCAAAGCTTATGTTGTGAAGATACAATGCTCAGCACATACATACGTGCACGTGCATGCAGAGAATGAATGACTTAGCCTTCCTGAGGGAAGAAAATGGCATACAGGACACTGCTGGGAAGTAGCAGGGTCCCGTTTTGGGGCTAATAAATTACGTGCTATCAGATCGGTGCATAGACTGCCTTGTGTACTCACAGATACCAGCATTTCAGGCAGTTTGGAGGCATTTTCCGATGCCGGTCTTGGTATTAGAAGAACCTTAATTTTCTTGATTAACTGATTACTTGTTTGGGTCATAAAATGTTATAAAATTGAGAAAGATGTTCGCGGTTTCCCAAAGCGAAAGCATCTTGTTTTGTCCACACCCCAAAGGTAATCAGTTTAATGTCATAGAGGACTAAATACACCAGAAAAATATTCACATTTGAGAGGTTAAAATAAGATAATTTGGACATTTTCTCTAAAAAATAACTCAAAACAATTAATCAGTTTTCAAAATAGTTGCTGATTAATTTAATAGTTGACAACTAGCTAATCATTGCACCTCTAAAACCCTGCAGTGCTGCAAGAATAAGGTTGCAAGAAAGACTCGAGTGAGGGACAGCCTTGGTTAATGGCTTTCATGAACAAATATCGTTGTCACATCCTCGTATGATCCTGTCCGTCAAGGCCTCTCTACAAAGCAGACTGATCAACTCAGTGGTGGCCATAGTAAAACACATTTTACATCTCTGAAAGCTTGAGTCTCGCTTTTCATATCAGCCTGTCAAATCGCAGCGCTTTCAGAATTATGTGTCCAAGTAGTAATTAGATTTCAACAATAAATGTTCAAGTGAAAAGACTGTCTCACAAGCCAAAACCCTGCCAGATCAATGCAACTAATTTAATTAGACTGTACAATTTTATCACATTTATTACCATAATGTGACAGGGATATGCTGGATTGTTGGAGCCAGACCGTCTTTGGGTTATTTTACATAAGCGTGCTGATTTTATTCTCTCAATCCGCTCTCCCTGCACATCAGAATTCAGTTTGTATATGGATGTGTTGGAGGATTTTCTTTGTTTGGTGCTTTCCCAAACAAGTTAATTCCTGTGTGGCTGGATGTGGATCTACCCTGACACCCAGCTGTCTTTAAACAGGTTCTTTAGATCTGATTAAGTACTGATTAACCACACTAAATCAATCAAGTCTGTAGCTCAGCTGGCATCATTGATCAGCAGCCACTTTCACTGTGAGGTGTGTGATTGGCGAGCGGATAGATCGAGCTGGCAGCGGGAGCTGGTTGACATTCTCAAGCTCATGTATGGATTTAGTGAAGCAAGCTGAGTATCACTAATAACAAGGCAGCACTAAGCCATGCACGGCTGGCTTGTCACCACTTTGTAAACTGGGTTAACTGGAGGTGTCCAGAGAGGAAAAGGTTGCTATGGCGCCAAGATGAAAGAATAGCTTGATACTTAATTGTCATCAGATTAAATCACAGGGGCATTGGTGGAGCACGGAGGATGTTATGACCCACTTGTCAGCTGCCTTGAGTGACAGCTTTGATTAATAACAACATAATCAAATTTGCATACGTGAATAGAGAAGTGGAAGATAACAGTCTGCCTGCTATGACCTTGATTGGTTTGCTGATATCACTGAAAACAAAACTACAATGGTAACATTTGTCACTACAGGGTTGAACCTTAACCATGGCTCTGTGAGTCGTAGCCTCAAAATTTACTCTTTGGGCTTTTCCATTGTCACTTTTGGCCGTGCCGAGTAAAAACATGTGCTGCGCTGATTGGCATTTCTTTTACCACAAATCCCTGCCATGCTGGGCAAACAGGTCAGCACATGTGTATGAAAGAAGGGTATCTCTGGCCACCAAATTTCAGATGGCCAAGTTTTATCCCCATATTGTGATCCTTCACCAACACAATGTTACAGGTCTACAAAAATCCCAATTCCTTGACCCCTTTTTAGCTCAACATTCTGCAAAAATAGCAAACAGGAAACTTAACCGGCAAGCTCGAGATATGTCAAGGCTACAAAATTTGGGGTTTTCTAACTCTCCATTAAAACTACTACTATACAACAGGAGGTTACAGGGTTAGGGTTAGCAAGCTGTGACACTTCCTTTAAGCAATCTGACTGGTCAACTTGACATTTTCAGTGTGATCAAATCAGCATGACAGCACACGGTGCTCATCACTAAAAATATTACTACGCTCAGAGATGGAAATGTTTTTGAAACATTTTTATTCATGAAAATGAATCAGGAACCACGGTGGACTATGACCTCCTGTTCGGCTATTTTTGTCACCTTTTTAAGTAACATTTATAGAATAATTAAATCAGCTTTCTTAATGAATGTAAATTATGGTGCTGTCAGATTGCTGCTACGCCGCCTCTTAAATACAGGTGTGGTAAACTAGAGAGCAAACAGTTCTGTGACTGTAATGAATATGCTGTTTTTGAAAGACTAAAACCCAACAACTATGGATTAAAACAGAATGTTGAATATTATTTAGATAAAAACATGTGAATTTCAGAAATTGTTACATAATTTAAATTAATTTACTGGACACGTTTGGATCACACAGAATCTTTGTCCAGCATCCTCTTGCGTTGGTGACACAGTGCTACTAGCTTGAAAATACATGTGAAGTTTGGGGGGGTCAGCACTTAAACATATTAATATCTGTAACTGCAATAAACTCCTAATTTTATGAAAGAAATAATCACTTAAGTCAAGTGGAAACCTAAATTTTTTCAAAAAGGTACCATTGTGGTCTGATCTTATCAAGGCTATTTCCACAAATTACCCACCTGACATTTTCTTCACTTTATGTGCTTTTAATCAGAACTCTGAATGTCAAACTTTTCACACGAAGACAGCAAATGTCACCCTGTTCTGGTATAGCTAGAACTGACAGATAAAAGTGCCTCAACCTAACATTTTTAGTGAAAAACAATCTCTGTATAACTTATTCTGGTGCCCTTGCAGTGAATGCTTTTGAATAAAAACTGAAGCTTTTTATTCAAAAGTCAAGTGAAATATTAAATTCAAGCGCACACATATGAAAGGATTCCTGTGGCTTTCACATGCTGTCACGCTGTGTGCGGGATGCAGACTACGGATGATTGGTGGGCATTTAACACATTTACAACAACAAAAGAGCCTCGAGTTCTCTCTTAATGAGGCCTCTGGTGGCCTCCTTGTGGTCAAAGCTATAATTTGTGTTTCAGTTGAATATTCATGCTGTAATAATGATCACATTAACAGAGCAGGCCTACTAATCTACAAAGACAGATTAGTCTGCTCCCATGTGCAATGAGATATAAAGTGTGCCATATTGAGAAAACCAAATTGTTGTGCGGGACAAAAGTTCAAAGAAAGTAAAAAGTAACTTTCAAAACCAGGCTAAGCAGTCTTATAGCTGTTTGGTCCACTCAATGGGCATCAGTAAACACCTTTTGTTGTGCATAATCAGGTGTTTAGCGGCTTAATGATGGAGCCTCCTCTTGTTAAAGGCACCCTGTGGAGTTTTCGTAGTAAACAAACTCTTTTCTTTAATTCAACATTTCTCACACATTACTGTGTCCTTAAGGCCGCACGTTCAGGCTGAATTCATTGCAGCTAACACTGCTTTAGATTAATACATTTATTTGATAAAGAAAAGTATATCCAAATAACACTTCAGGTCCGACTAAGAAGAGAGTTCTGACTCTTCAAATGTTCATTTATTTTTTCATCAAATATATTTTGGCTTTTATAAAGCAGTTGCCTAAGAATTCAAATAAAAAAACTTTTGCTAAAATCAAATCAATTAATTGTATACCCTATATTTATCTACTAATTATTATTTTAATAATTGATTAATGAGGAGATTATTTTCTTTGCCAATCAATAATTCATTTGGTCTCTGATATGTCAGAAAATAGTAAAAATTTCCAAAATTTCCTAAAGGACCAGGTTGATATCAACTGTTTTGGACTGTTGGTCAGACATTTTGTCCATGTCTACAAAATAAACACCAAAACAGCATAAAACATGTCAAAACTCGCAGCTTCCAAGTTCGAAGTCAGGCCACGGACAGCCAGTATCGATCCATCCTTGAGCTTGAACCGTCACTGGCCCTCGTATTTCTTGTTGAATTTTCTGAAGCATCGAGTCAGTCATTAACACACAGTGAATTGTAAAACAAGAAGGAAAAAAACAAGAAAAGAAACAAACATTGCTGTCCTTGCAGTTGCTTGTCATGCCCTGTGGTTGGCTTGTCAGTACTGCGGTACTTCAAAATTGCAGTTATTGCAACAGACCCAACATTATAACACAGGAGCAAGAGAAGAAGCACATTTCAACAACTGACAAACTGGGTGTCTGGCTTGAACAATGACATCTGAATTGTGGCCTGAACCATTTTTTTTTCTTTGCTTTTTTTGTGAATCGCCTAATCGAATAATCGACTAATCGACTAATCATTTGCTTTCTACTATTGCAAACTAACTTCAGAGATAATCACTGATGTTTAACATGTTGGAGCCATTTTTTTTTTTTTTGCCTTCATGACTTAATAAATGACTTAAACGTCTTATTAATTATTAAAGTTGCTGACTAGTTATTGTCAATCAATTACTTTAATTATTGACATTTTTAAATTCGGCCTCTTCTTCTCTTTTACTGGGACACTGCTAACTTCTACTGTATTTTAGTTACATTACATTGCTGTGAACAGACAAACATTTCTATACTAGATGCGTATAAAAATATTGATACACTTGAGTATCATCATATTATGTTTTGTGATACTGTATCAATTCTCAAAAACACTGTATCGTGGTATATTGACACATCTAAAGATTAGCAGCAGTGGCTTATTTTGTGTTGTATTTAAACCCCCAACCACTAGATAGCAGTGTTGTTAGCTTAGCTGAATGAAAAACTTTTTCACCTCAGATTTTGTGCATATGGTGGTGTGTTCCTTATACTATGACAGTTTTCCTAGAATTGGATTTGAAAAATAGCAATACATCACCTTACAGTATCACGATTTATTGCAATATATTGAACCGTATGCCCTGTATCATGATGCGTACTGTCTCACCAGATTTTTGCCAATACACAGCCCCATTATAGACAGAAATACTGGTGGTGAAAAACTCCATAACACCTTCTAGTGACACAGTGTATCTGACAGCCAACCAAAGTTTTCATGTTAATTACTCTGCCTCTTGTATAACAGCGAGAGCTACAGTGTGAGTTTCAGATTACTGAGCTACAGTAAAAGTCAACATCCAGCCAGCTTCTCAGAGAAGAGCTGCACAGTTTTGTGTCAACATTTGGCCACTGCCAGATAAAACCGGTGACTCCTCTGTGCTCTTTGCTTCCTTCAAACTGACGCTGCGCCTCAAAATGGGTCAAGGAGCTGCGTTGATGGGGTCTCAACATCACAAGAGAAGGAAACATTTTCATTTTCCTGGGTCCTGAGGTCACAGACTAAATTCCTCATTTGGATCCCAGACTGGAACTGTTTAATAACTCCTGCCTCTAATCTATAAATGAGTGCCAGAGTTCAAATCCCCTTTGTGGCTTCCTCTCTTCCTCATCCCTTTGTCCGCTTTGCCTCTGTCCAAATGAACAGCAAATACCCACTGGGGAGAGCCGTGAAGTCTTGGCAGCTCTGCGTGTCAAACACCTACTGAAGGAGCTCCGCGAAATCTGTGCAGAGCCGAGCAGCAGCTGGCCGAGGAGCCAACTTTCTAACCCGTGCATGAGTCTCTTACATGGACCACGGGGGTCCGCTGCTCTGTTGAGGTGCAACTTTCCCCTCTAATCCCTTTGCTGCTGTTCGATAATCCCTTCACTGCTTGCTTTGCTGCTTTCTTTGCTGTAATCCTCCTGCCTGAATAAAAAGAGAATAGACGAGGAGGACGGGATACATAGTGTCTCAGACAGACGGGACAGACGGCTCTGTCAGTCTCTAAGCTGCCCGTCAATCAGGACAACCAGGATCTGATCCGTTCAGACACAAATGCTGCCCATGTGCTGCTTATTCTGGACCCTCCAAGGAAAATGCTTTAGATATCAAACTGATTCTAATCACTGAGAATAAGCCAGAGACATGAAATGGATGCTAAAAAGCACTGAACGAATGCAACATTCTGACTTTTGAAAAGCGTAGATAAAAACTGATCATCACGGTGTAAAAGCTAGAATTAAATCAAACACTACAAAGTCAAAAACACCCAGTGAAACGGCAGCACGGCATCAGATATGCAACACTTTCAAATAAGGGATTTTGAGCACTCTCCTGGCAGGTGTGGTCTACTGCCATCTCCATTCCTTTTCCATTACTCCCTGTTCAAAGATTGCTTGTGGGGACAATTTTCCACCTGTCTGAGAATCAGCAGCCAGGAGGCTTGTGGGGCAGTAAACCCTCCCACCCCGCATGTCCACACAGAAACGTCCCTGACGGCACGTCTGGTGGAACGCCGACATTTGGCTCTGCTCAATTTCTTCATGTGATGATCTCATAACTCGCAAGGGTGCATGCTGCCCAGTGTTTGGGATGCAGAGTGTGTTCCAGTCATGAAGACAGGAAACAGGAAATTATCTGCCTGAAAAACATTCATAAAGACTTCATGTTAATGACAGGTGTCATGGTTATGACATGTGTAATGTTTATGTGTAACGACAGTCTTACACACACCCCTTCAAATTTATTTGTTACGCATATATCTTGGTGACTTGTGTACTTGCATCACAACTACATCTACTACATCGATGTATCGATTTATATTCCTATGATCCAACTTCATCAATCTGTGCTCGGCAAGTTGGGCCTTCCGGACAACATATATCGATCTAACATCGTTTTAAAAGGTAATCAATCGATTGTATCGATACTAGGAAATAATGCATTGGATTTAAGCACAGCAGATTTTATATGGATGTGTTTTTTTTAGCACTTTTAATGATAAAAACGTTAAACGTTACTCGATTCAGTCTGCCTGTCTGTGACGTCATCGGCACGCGCCAGCAGACAACAAAACATAGCATGGCGGATGGCAGAGGAGAGGCCAGCGAGCGAGAAATTATCAAGCCACCATTGCGGTCCAGTGTGTGGAAACACTTTGGCTTTTGCAAAGACGGAGATGTTCTAAATAAGTCGCTTGCTGTTTGTAGGATATGTAAAGGTCAAGTAAAATACTACGGCAACACGACAAATCTCTCCAACCACCTACTAAGGCGCCATGGGATTTCACACAACGCCGACCGTCCAGACACCTCCTGCAGCGTTCCCGCTGCAGCAGCAGTGCAAGGTAACGTCAGCTCTGCAGAAGCCTCAGGCCTCACCAACATGTTTAGTCAGAGACTAGGACAAAACTCAGCTCAGGCGAAAAACATCAATTGCCAAGTTAATCTAGGAAACTTCACCTGCATTGTCCGGTATCCAGGTATTTATTTCACAGTCACACTGGTTGAATTTTTGGCTAAAAAGTTACTGAATCGATTTCAAGTCACTGAATCATTTCGGATCGTATCGTTCTAAATGAACCGATATAGACCTTGAATCGTATCTGCAACCACAAATCATGATACGAATCGAATCGTTGTTAAAACGAATCGTTACACCCCCACTTAAAAGACAACAAAGTGTAGCTTGCTGGCTGTTACATCACACTTGATACCATAGAAACTTTCTTTTTGGTTAAAAGTCAAGTTGTCAGGGCACAAAACCAATGATCTGCTGATCTTTACAAATCAAGATTGATAGAGGATCGATAGCCTAACAAGGGTAAGGCCCATTGTATCCTTTCCCACTGAAGACAAAAGCCAGATGTTAGTGGGGTTTTTTTTGTTATTGTGTGTTGAACTTCTCTCCTCCTCAAGGCTCAGCTTCATCATTTAACACCATTAGCCACACAAGCAGGGCGTCACAAAGCCATGGGCAACCTTACGTGTGATGAGTTAACAATTCACACATCAATTAAGCGGACAGATCAATGCTACGCGCTGACCACACTGACAAATTCAATTTCTAATGAATGTGTCGAACAATGGCCAGTAGCTAGCCGGGACATGGATCATTTCCTATCGCCCCTCCAGAGTCAATCTCTGTCAAGCCCTCTTGATGCTACAGCTAGTGACATCCTGCGTCGATACAAGTATGTGTCTGTCGGTGTGTGTCAGAGGAAGAAGCCTGGGAAGGAAAAGAGAAATAAGGAGTGTTTATACAGCATGTGTGTATGTGATGAGACATCTCATTAAGTATTAAAACTGCTCCACAGAACTGGTTTAGCCCCGGGTGTCAGAGAAGGGCACAAACACACTCACACACGCATGCATGCACAGCTGTTCCTTGTTTTAACACACCGGGTCTTTAAAGTGTGTGTTTCGAGTGCAAATGTGTGCACGTGCACGTCTAAAAGTGTGACCTCTCTGTGCCACTGTGAGCTTAAAGCGTTCCAGCTCGAATCAAAGCACTGCAGCAAATATAAGAGGGAAGCTGAAGAGCAGAAATACACACACAGGCACACACAGTCAGACAGGGAGGATTCAATGCGACAGAGGCAGAGCGAGCTAACAGAGGAGAGCGGCTCAGCGACTGCGACACACAGCCCAGACAGGAATTAAGGAATTAGAAAGCAAAGAGAGGGAGAGGATCAAAGAAGGAGAGCGAAATCATTCTTCCTCTTTTTTTTATTATTATTATTCACGTGCGTCAGAGACACGGTACCAATCATCAGATGTCTTTTTTTGTGTGTATCTACATTCTCTACCTTGGTGTCAGGATATTTGCTCTGTTGCCGTGGCAACAGGCATGTACAGGGCAAACGAATACATTGTTTTTCGAAACAACAAACAGTCAGAGTGGACTCTTTATAACTCCGATCTTCTCTCAAAACGCGTTGACGCACCTTCGGTCTGACAGAGCAAAACGTTCCAAGGCTGAAAGTCACTCTTGCGTATGTGATTTTTAAAGTTGCCTGAGCACAGACGTCGTCTTAGTACGTGTTAGAACAAGTGATGCACAGTAGCTTTGAGTCACACCTGGTAATCCAGCATACGATGAGTGTCTCACTTGTGCCGGCAGCCTGAGAGCTCCACCTGTGGCAAATATCAGCTTCTGCAATCACAGCTCGACAAGATCAGACTTCAGGCCAGAGAGAGCTACATCTGAAAACACAGCTCCACTGTCTTTCACTAAGCTTTCCGAATGAATGGTGCAGCTCAGGCAAGCATGGAAAACATTTCATACTTAATTGTTCAGCTCATTTGGTGCATTCTACATCCTCAACATCAACAACATCAGCTCCCTCTACCTACCCAGCATCACGCTGTGCTAGCATCGAGGTGATCCACAGTCGTAAGTATGAAAACAAAAAACACAAATCACTATCTTATACTCGTGAACTTCTCTCACAACACAAATAAAACTATAATGAGGACTGGATTGTGAATTCAGCTATTGTGACAGTGATTATGAAGAGCAGGTGGTGACATAACAGACTGCTGACACTAACATTAGGTAAACCATCTGAGCCTGTTGCAGTTCTTAAGATGGTAGCTGCAATTAGAGCTGAAACAATTAGAGCCCAGATTCTGAAAAAGTTGGGATGCTGTGTAAAAATGTAAATAAAAAAAAGAATGTAATGATTTGCAAATCCAACACTAACTGTTCAAGTTTTCAAAGCAAAATTCTTTCCCATTCTTGTTTGATATACGACTTGAGTTGCTCAACAGTCCGAGATCCCTGTTGTTGCATTTTGTGCTTCATAATGCACCAAACATTTTCAATGAGAGAACTGCAGACAGGCCAGTCTAGTACCTGAATCCTTTTACTGCAAAGCCACGCTGATGTAACAGGTGCAAAATGTGTCTTGGCATAGGATGTCCCTGAATAAGACACTGTCAGCCTGGAGGTCACAATGTCCATGATTTCCAAAAACAATCTGAAATGTGGACTCGTCCATGTTGCGTCAGTCCATCTCAGATGAGCTCAGGCAGAGAAGTCTGCCAGGATGCTGTTGATTCATGGCTTTCATTTTGCATCGGTGAGTCAAAACTTGCATTTGTAGATGCAGCGACGAACTGTGTTTACCGACAACGGTTTTCCGAAGCTTTCCTGAGCCCCTGTGGTAAAACCCTTTAAACAATCATGTTGTTGTTGGGTTTTTTTTGCAGAGTCGCCTGAGGCATCAAGGATCATTGGCATTCAGTTTTGTTTTTTTGGCTTTGCCCCTTACATGCAGAGATTTCTCCAGATTCTCTGAATCATCTGATTCTATTATGGATTGTAGATGGTGACACATTGAGAAACATTGCTGAGACAAAAACTGTTGGACTGTTTGCCTGTGTAGTTTTCACAACCTTACAACGGTTTACTTTCCCAATCTTTTGTTAACCCTGTCCCAACTTTTTTTGGAATGTGTCGCAGGCATCAAACTCAGAATTCTTTACAAAAAACAAAACTGTTTCCCAGTTTCACAACAGAAAAATCCAAAAGTCACAGCTTACAAGAATTCACTCAGTAGATGCTTAAGTGATGACTTTTGAATCAGTTGCTCCTCCCAAACTCAATCATTGTGGGGATACGGATACAGATATGAATATGTATGGATAAACTACGTTCTGTTACACCGCTAGTTGTGATGGACTGGTTGCACAGCAGACATCTTGACTTGTTAGGGCAGGAAAAACACAGGTGGATTTAATAACAGTAATTAAGGCTCAGTTCCATTAGGTGTCCCAGTAACAGTGACAGCGAACCAGCATGCACAATACAAGGACCTCCCCTGGGTGGAATGCAGCAATCATTAGTACAACTGTCAGTTTTCTGGTGTGACATGTCAAGATGTCTGCTGTGCAACCAGTCCATTCAAAAAATGTTGCTGTTTTCTGACCATCAAAGAAGGGAGGAGAAGAAATGTAGCCGTTTCTCTGCAGGTATTGCTTTCAATAAGGAGAAGCAGGCCATTTTCAGGCCTCATTTAATGAGTACAGTAATCAGGTTCAAACAACAGTACCTCCCATTCACCTGCCCCGGCATCTGAGGACAAACAACTCTGTGTCTGTTGGTAATGATGCCAAAAAAAACAAACAGAGAGGAGGTTGAGATAGGAGACAGTACTAATAATGTTTGCAAAAAGTAATTAAGGGAGCTGACAACAACTGAAATACTTAATTTTTAATGTGGCCTCTTAAAACATAATGTGAAGGACAAATCTACTCTGATGCATTTTGGCACTGTCACTATAACACATGTGAAATCGGGCCGCATGTTACTGCCTCCCGTTTCTTTTTGTTGGTGTAGATGTCTTATTCTTCTACATAACTGTCCTCCCATTGACAGCGTGATATGTCCACATATTCATCAGCTCGAATTGTCTTTCTCGTTAGATCATTTTTCAGCTGTGAAGAACATCAACACTAAACATCTGGTTTTGGCGTCCGTGACTAACAATCACAGCACAAGGCCTTCTTTTCTGCATCCTTCTTTTTTAGACATATTCAACAATCAGAAGACTCATAAAATGGATGCAAGAAAGGCAGCTGTTGTTATGAGCGCTGCAACTTTTTTTTTTTTTTTTGGTTAGACTGGAAAAACGCTTCAGCTATCACTGTACTATTCATCCACAGCTGGAGAGAAGAACTGTTGTCTGAGAGCTGTCAGAAGTCATCCTGGGAAATCAACAACTCAAGTAGAAGCAGGTGAGGCTGAAGTGGATCAAAAGAAAAAAAAAAACTGTAAATTGCCACACTTCATCGGAAAATAACTCCTAGAAGGCATCATCATCATCATCATCACAGATTGATGGAACACTTTATACAAGACTTCAATGAAAGAACTCTCCACGAGGACAGACACATGAACAAAAGGGTCCCTCACGTTTTCAGAGAGGTGATATTGGTCTGTTATGGTTGGTTATTATTGCTATTAAATGCATTTTGGGGCTCCAGCCTTATCGCCTTTATCAAGGTCAGTCACTGACAGTCACCATTATTCTGTTAAGACCATCTTAATTTTAACTGGAAATTTAATCTGAACGGCAGCCTGACCGGCCCGCGGCACTTGACTGTGTTATGGCTGCATTATGTCCGCTTCATTAAAAGCGATCAGGGTATTTTAATTGGGCTAATTTCAATGGTAGTGTTGACTTGGGGTCAAAAGCCTGGCGTAAACGATGCTCAATACCAGACTAATTGAATCATTTTTAGGGGCAAGGCCACTTGGCCTTTGTGCCCACAAAAAACTGACAACTCCAAAGGCCGAATACCAGGGCAGCAAGGCCATCAAAGAAAACGATGATTTTAAGGAATTTAACTCATTATTTGGACCCTGTTTTTCATTATTTTGCAGCACTAATTATTTTGTTAAAGTTTTTCACTATTTTGTGATACTATTTTGAGAAAGTTTTTCATTATTTTGCACTTATTATTATTCTGAGAAAGTTTTTCATTATTTTGCAGTGCTAACTAATTATCTTGACAAAGTGTTTCATTATTTTTGAGAGCGTTTATTATTATAATGACTCACGGGATCTTATTTATTTTCATCATACTGGCAGAAATGGGCCTCCACAGGGAGTGCAAGCACATGGTCAGCAGCACAATGATTCATAGGAGACGAGCGTATATATCCAGCTGTTTGTCACTGTAAACAAAGACTCCAGTCTGCAGTGTAAACCACAGAAATGTAGGATTATCCAAAAGTGATTATCCAAAAGTTTTATCCAAAGTGATGTACATCTGAGAGCTGATACAACACAAACAAGTCTGTTCAAGTCTGATAGGACTTTTTTTAAATACATATATATATTTTTAAGTCAATCAAGTACAGAAATGTTCGCAAAAGAGCTGGGTCTTTGTTCCTCTCATTATTGAGCAGAGTCAGGTACCTCGTTCCACCGATGGGGAACAGCAAAAGTGAAGAGTCTAGTTAGCTACTTAGGGTCCTGTTGTGGTGGTTGAACTAGGCGCCTTTTAATTGGCAGAGCGTAGTGAGCAGGAGGAAGTGTGGACCTGAATGAGGAAGTTCAGGTAGGCATGAACTGTTTTAGTTGCTCTTTTGTAGGCAAGTATCAGGGTTTTGAATTTGATATGGGCAGCAACTGGAAGCCAGTGGAGCGATCTTAACAGCGGGGAGACGTGCTGTTTTGTGCCGCCGCGTTCTGGATCATCTGCAGGGGTTTGAACGTATGTGCGGGGAGGCCAACCAGTAAACAGTTACAGTAGTCAAGGCGTGATATTCACGGGTTTTGCTATAACAATCTAATATGTCATGATGAATTTTTACATAAACTACAATTCAAAAATACACTTGTACTGTTGTACTGTTGTAACTCTTTTTTCGCCCCAAATGCCCTGAAATGATTTTCAATTTGTTTTCTAGTCTAGTAAAGCATAAATGACCCTATATCATTATTGAACCATAATAATGCAATAATGCAACTGGGCTCTAAATATTTTTGGAACCAGTTTTCCTTTGTGCCCTCTGCAGTCAGTGGTTGGACTGAATAGTTTTAAACTCTGATTTGTCAGTCTGTAGTATGTTTAGCTGATATTCCAATAGCACTAAACCCAGATTAGAAGTTTTAAGAATATCTTTGCTATGGCGACACGCCTGTGAATTCCAGCTTGTTATAGGCATTATCGTGCACTGAAACAAGAACCTGTTTCCATTTAAAGCTGCACAGATTTTGACCTTTTGCCAATGACAGGTGATTTCTTCTATTATTATTTAAATGACCAATATAAGACATGCGCAGTAGACCAACACCGTCTCAGGCTGGAAAAAGAAAAGTGTGCTTTGCTTACTCAATAAACTGTAAAGCTAAAAAGAAAGGGACATCTGAATAGACACAGCTCACAAATCTCAGATCAAACTGTCACATAAGGTGTTGATCAAATATGGATTTTCAGAAACAGAGTGTAGTGTACTATGTAGCTGTAAAACAAGAAAAAAAGTAACCAGCTGGCCACCATTTTATGCCCTGCTTGGAAACGAAGTGTCCTGAAACAGCGCTGATCAAATACAGATAAAGATTACTTAACTACATTGCCTATTTCTCCCTTGAAATGTTTTCAGTAACATATTTTAGTGCAGTGTTTGGCTGCAATTGTCGCCATTTTGGGTCCAGTTTTCAGTGGGAGGCTTCCAAAACTCAGATCAAACTGTCAAATTAGGTCATGTTGATCAAATATGGCTCAAGATTCTGTTCCTGCATTGCCTATTTTTCTAATAAAAGTGTTTTCAGAAACATATTTTACTGTACTGTTCCATTGTATTTTATTGGATTATTGGATATTCTCTCATTTATTTATTTAACGCAGAAGACATTTGTACAGATTGTGGACAAGTGATTGAAATGGAGTCTTCCAGGTACGGTGACTCACACAATGCAAATGGATGTTCGTGGTGTGTTTCACCACTTATCTGTAATGGTACAGCCGCAGTGCCTGATAATATGGTTATTCAGCATTTGTAGCAACAGCATATCTGCATGCACCGTCTCAAGATTTTATGATGTAATCACACATTATGCATGCTGCAATATATCAAACAACACCAGTAAAAGAAAACCCGCGTATTATTGCTTTCAGATTTGTAATCCAGTTCTTACAATTCTGACCACTTTCCAGGAATCTCATTTAAGATATTTTGTTCAGCATGACACTGTTATACAAATAGATGCTGTGTGTTTGATTTAGTCTGACATGACATTCATTTTCTTTTCAGTCTCTTCAAAACTACAGTGTGTTTATTCCTAGCGTCTCCCGAGCTCTCCCACTTTTCTGCGTGTGTTGCGTGCCCACGCATACACATATGTGAGAATGTTTGCAGCGGGTGGCTCAAAGGGACTCGGTGAACATGCCTAAAATAGTTTGAAATGGTCGAGATCCAGATTTTGATCATGTTGCCTTCACAGCGATACACTGTGAAAACAAAATGACTGCCGCTATCAATAAGGGTGATAAACAGCATCACAGAGATAGCTCGATAGGTAAAAACATTTTAGAAAAAACTATGACAGCTCCTGTAGGTGTCAAATAAGAATAATACGGAGGCAAAGCTGAGGAGAAATGAATGTCTCAAGAGTTTTTCACCGACACTGGCTCCTATTAGCAGCTACAACATGCTAACGCCTACAGTACAGGCACAGACACATTCGCTAAAAATAAAGAACATGGCTTTAACACAGCTATGTGAGAACACAGACACATGCTCCTGTAGTGTAAGTGTTGAGAAAATGTACTTCTCTCCATCGGAAAGGCTTCTAGATTTGATAAAATATGTGTTAAACCTCAAATCGAGAAACACTTACAGTAAAGACACAACACCTTGTCATTAATCCACATCTGTGCAACTTCAGCCAGCTGTGGTATCCTGTCGAACTTCTGCATCTGAACTACACAAAATGAAATAAAATAAAGTAACACACTGCTACAAGCAGTATAGCAGAGCTGCACGTCTATTGAAGGTTTACAGCTCTTACTAGAATTAAAGATTTCTAAATGCAGCCTTCACCTCAGTAGGGCTGGGTACCAAACTTTGATACTTTAAAAGGCACCGACCAAATTACTTTAATCCTATCGAGTATTGAAAAATGCTTTGTCATTCGGTACAAAATGACTAGAGCAAATATCGTCAGAGAGCCATTAAGGACACAGCATGCTTATATCAAGATCTAAAAATGCTGATTGGCCTCTTATCTGAAAACTAAATTTGAGATATTTCTCGCTGTTATCTTCAATCTACTAATAACCCCTCCTGATTGTGGGAAAAATCCAAAGTCTGTATCAGGGGTTTAATTATAGTCTATTCAGCCACAAAAAAACAGAAGCAACTGGAACAACAACTAAAACTTGAAACTTGCTTTAACCTACAATGCTCAAAAATGTTAAATGCACTGGAATACTTGAACACTCTTTCTCACCTGGTACCCTTCCCCATTCACTAAGGCAGTGGTTCCCCTGGGGACGGGGGGAACAGAGCCACTGCAAGGGGGGCGTGAAAGACCAGGGGAGAAAAAAATAGTGAAACAAAGCTGAATAAATATGATCTATGTAGGGGGAATAAACAAATGAGTTTGCTGTTTCTATCCAGCTGACCTTTATTTTGCTAAAAATTTAACTTTTTAATTCTTTTTTTTTATCAGTTCCATCCCCAGTTATTGTTAACAATTGATGAAAATTTTGTGGTGGGGGGCTTGAACTTTTGTTGGCTTCCGAAAGGGGGGCATACTGGAAAAAGTTTGGGAATCACTGCACTAAAGGAAGCTGATATCACCTTCATCCTTAAAAAAAGGATACGGCCTGAGGACTGTTCAGGATATAGACTTATCGCTCTTCTAAACCAAGATATTAAACTATTATCTAAGATATTAGCACTGATTGGAGAAGGTTCTGCCATCTATCATCAGGGAAGACCAGTTATATAATATTATATATACATACATACATATTATATAAATATTAATATATATACAGTATATATATACACACACACACACACACAGATGGGACCTTGACTCATTGTGTATATATGAACCTGGTTTCTTTTCTACTTGGGCATCCGAGTCAAGATTCACAATGTCCTTGCAAACGCTGCTAGAAAGATCCTTATGTCATGGATAAATCTCAAACCTCATGCCTCATGGAGTGTTTTCCTCTTGAATACTTGACCTGCCTACTCCACTCTTCCGAAGGACAGCTCATGAAGATATGGACTCCATAACCTACACTTTTCCAACTCCACAGTGGCTTGAACACTTGCATGTATTGTATTTGACTGACTGAAGGTGACTGGCTGTCTAATGTTACACGTCGCAGAGGCATGTAGAAAAATGTTGCTCTTAGAGACAGTGATCAATGTTTTTGGCTGTTAGATATAAATTTTATATGTTAAATATAAAATTGAAGAAGCACTAAAATCCAATAAAAAGAGTGTCTTTTTTGTCTAGTGTAGTCAGCCTAATAATGCTTGGTGTTGATTTGGAGTGACTCAGTTACAAGCTACTGAAAAAAATATCTTATTTAAGTATTTATGTAAAAGAAATTAATTACACATTAGCAAACAGAATGGGTGTAATAATGAGACTAATTACAATAATTTTTTAAATCATAATGTTCATGATAAAAGGGAGAAGTCAGAACAAAGGCATTAGTGTAAAAAAAATAAAAGCCTTTGCATTTTTGTTTCAATTTTGAACAAAGGCAGCCCACCTTCCGAGTTAGACAGACAGGGAAACCCCTACATGTAAGATCACTGGCACTTGAATATAATATGAGTCACTGAAATTTGATGGAGAAAATAAATGTTGCAGCGCTTTTTAGCCAGAAAAACGGGCTCCCTAGTTTTCATGCATTTGTTAACCGTCCAGTCTTGACTGGATTAATATGAAGACGATGTATCGCATCAACACATATTATTCTACATATTATTATATGTCCACGTCCACCTCTCCCATACCAGTTCGCTGTGCTGTGCAAGAAGGGTCTAACGACTAAAACAAGCCTCCTCCATACACGGCTCATCTACTGTTGTGAAAAAAATAATTTTTTCAGGTGACTTCAGAGACATAGTGTGCAGGGAGAGAGGAACAGAAAAACGTGGGTCAAACCCCAGTGTGTGTGTGTGTGTGTGTAGTAAGACCTCAGAGGTGTATGTGTGAGGCAAAAGGAGAACTGGAGGGAAAATGAAGGTGAGCATATTAAAGCAGTTTGTGAGTAAATACTAAAATAAGGTGAATAATTAAGTGGAATTAAAAAGGAATAAGAATGAAGAATTAACCAGCAGAAATAAAGTAATGTATTCTTTCAAATATTTTATTAAACTGCTTCGAATAACTTTTTATTCTAGTTTCTTGTTTTTAGCTGTTCCACCGCTTTCCATGTGTGTTTGTGTAAGTCACTAGTAAGAGAACAAAACACTGAATATGAATTTATTATCAGCCTAAATGACACATGATCATATTTACTGAGATTTTTTTTACTGATCATTAGAAGCCTAATATATGGACGTTGTGCAATTTACCAATATGGACAAATAAAAACAATATTTGTCAGATTAGTGGACTCTGTATAAAACTTTAATGCCCTTTGCCAGCCACAAGCCTGAATTGAACTACTTATAGTGGTTTTTAGAGATGGTAACCATGCTACAAGTAGGGATGTTCCTGGCAACTAATTTCCCTGTCGTTTAAATGCAAAATTTAATTTAGACTAGTCAGCTAGTCTAACAGTAAGAAAACACTCAGAAAGCAGTAAAAATTGAGCATAATTTATTAATTGATAATGTTTAACACTGTCTGAATAAATACTGTGCTTATTAAGAGCCATTAATCACAGCCTACAATCGCCAAATCCTACAAAACATGACAACAACTCACTAAATGATTCAACTTTTCAGACTGAAGAGGATCACAGTGTCGGTGGGTAAACGACCCGGAGCTGATGTTAGCTACACAGTGTGGCTAACGTTAGCAGTGCTAGCAGCAACAGCCTGCTCTCCTTGCAGGTTAATGTCCATGTCTGTGCTAAATGTGGTCACATGTTGACTAGTGAGTGTGGTGACGTTTAATCGTGTAGTCGACTAATCGTGCCCATCCCTAGCTACAAGACTTTCAACATTTGTAGCAAAGACCAATGCTATGCTGAAAGTTAACCAACAGTAGGTATAGGTAATAAAAACTTTTGAATGATACCAAGCCCTGCATCTCAGTAGAGTACAATTATGATCTTTTTGACTGGGAACTGTTAATTTTACCACTGATTTCAAAGGATTTGGGTTCATGTATTAGCTGATTAAGCAGCAACCCACCAATAAAGGAAAGCTCCAATTAGACTGAATAAGAAATCTATTTCATAGAAAGAGGCCCTGTAGAGAGCTAGACCAGACTGAATTGTTGTTCTCTAGCCTTGTACAGGTTGTTAGACACACACTATATTGACTAAAATGGGTCTTTTTTGGTCTTTATTCCAGACTGTGGATCAGACAGTGGGGCTCTGCCCAAAGACCTCAGAGTACAGCCTGACTTGAAGGGAGTTACGGTTAGAAATGAAACTGAAGGCCAAACCATGTAGCGCCTTCAGAATAATCTGTAAAATCAGTGCAGGGAGGCTAAATCTGACACCAGAAACAACCTCTGCAGCTGCACACTGAACAAGTACACAGTTTTTTAGAGAGACGGGAGCACACAAATGGTTACATTTTTTCAAACCTTTAGACAGCACAACTGCACAACTCTTTAAACCTGAAAGTCAAAAACTTGCAGAAGTTACAACATCAGACAAAAATGCTCCAGGCCTCAGTGTGAAAACCCCTTTTTAAAGACGGTTTTCCTGGTAAATGTCTTAAGTTTGTTCTTTGACACTGAGTCTGCAGCCAGTGTTAGTAGATTTAAATCAAATCAAATCAAATCAAATTTTATTTATATAGCGCCAATTCACAACAAAGTTGTCTCAAGACACTTTACATATAGAGTAGGTCTAGACCTCACTCTATAATCATTAACACACTGCCTCTCACA
>JAJHUR010109586.1:0-20474 GCA_027495735.1 Lutjanus campechanus | reverse complement strand
TGCAAATTCCAGCACAATATCTCTCCTGCCAAGTGGCAGACTGGAGTCAGCTGATCTTTCTGTCTATCATCCTTCTCCGCTTCCATTACAGTTTAATTTTGAGGCTTGGTTTGTTTTAATATCAAAACAGTCATCCTTATGGATGTGTTCTCTGCCTACTGCACACTCTGCAAGCAACAACCCTCATCTAGACCATACAAAGTATTTTTAGAACACATCTGACGGGGACAATCTCCTAATCCTAAAGCCAAAATGCATTGAGTGTATGATGCTCGTGGTTTGAAGTATACCCATTGTTTTAAATGGCAGAAGAGGCATCTTGACACATGCGTCAAACTGCCTTGATGCCTCAACTTCAAACTTGTTTCAATTTTGGAGTGTCAAATGAGGACCATGGCTTTTTTCTGCAGTTTGGGGGGAGCTAAATGGAATAAAAAAGGCATGTACAGCATCATCATCTGACTGGAGGATCCCAAAGCATTCCAGGGCCAGGGTGGAGATATAATCCCTCCATCTAGTCTTCGTTCTGCCTCATGGCCTCCCTCTAGCTGGATGTGCCTGGAACACCTCCCTAGAGAGGCGATCAGGTGGCATCCTTACGAGATGCCCAAACCACCTTAACTGGCTCCTTTCTACGCAAAGAAACAGTAGCTCTACTTCAAGACCCTCACGGACGACTGAGCTTCTCACCCTATCCCGAAGGGAGATGCCAGCCACCCTCCTGAGAAAACCTATTTCGGCCGCTTGTATCCGTGATCTCATTGTTTCAGTCATGACCCACCCTTCATGACCATAGGTGAGAGTAGGAACAAAGACTGATTGAGAGTTTTGCCCTGTGGCCCAACTGTTGCTGCTCCGATTCCTGGTGCACCTCACCGTAAGGCATGGGCAAATGTTGCAACACTGACCTTTTATCTTGTAACACTGAAGTCACTTGCATGCTGCTGCTAACTGTGCTGTAGCCACCATTAGCTTGTCTTCTCAGTTAGCAGTGCTATTAGATAGGACACAGCCTGCAAGACCGACAGTGGACAGTTTGATGATTAGGAATACAGTATCATTACTGAGGTGATGTACAGGACTCTGATTCTGGAGACAATGAAGACACAGCAGATTCAGGCAGGGACAGGAGGTGTGAAGCCAGAGTAGAGCGAGTTGGTTTGAGTTCATTTGTCATCCTTCATGTTGATAAGTCCACAAGTATGAATTTTTGTGAAGGTGGAAGTTATTTATTCCCATGTTTGAGGTTATACTGGGTTAAAATAAATGTTCAGTCTCTTTACTGATTGTTGGACAAATTCAGAAATATTGGCTTTACCTAATGACTACTAGTCAGCTAGGAACATTTTAGTGGGGGCAGTCCTAACTTTTAGGGCCTGGGTCATCCACAAGGGCTCTGCAACCCCTATGGGGTTCTCAGAGCTACTGCATGGGGACTGCCAAATTATTATTAACGTGTTCGTTTGTTTTTTAAACTAAAACAGCAAACTAGTTAGTCACATATAATTAACACTTAATTGGCCGATTAGTTGTATTATTATCCCAAGTGTACAGACACTCCTGTGAGCCACGATCGATCGGTTGTAACTTCATGAACAAGACATTGTTGCCCCATTTACACGTACATGGCTATTTTTAGAAATGGACATTTCACCCTCTCCGTTTTCAAAAATAATTCCGTGCACACGTATCTGTTTACAGAAAACTTTGCATTTACATGAACCCGTGTATGTCTGCTGCGAATCCATGATCACCATAGCAACATGTAAACATAGGTCGCACTTTGACGCGAGTGCAAGTTCTGTCGCATACTGTGACGTCTACTGCCTGCGTTTTCTCCATTTTGCTCCGTTTGCATGCAAATGTGCAACCGGAGTTTTCCAAGATCTCCACTCTGGCCGGAGTTTTGAAAAAGCATCGTTTTCAGAGGCGAATTCTCCGTTTGCGTGTAAACGAAGGGTGCAAACGAAGGGATATTTCTCCGTTTCTAAAAATAACCGTGTACGTGTAAACGGGGCATGTGTCATATCCTCTACCTCTGCTTAGTAGGCAGAGTATGTGTGTGTTTGTGTGTGTTGTTTCTGTGATTGCGTGAGTGGAGACAGGTGTGCTGGAGGTGGAGCAGAGCCTCACCAGCTGCAGCCCATGCTTAATCAAGATCTCTACAAAGACCCAGCCCTGCCACATGCACCTTGCCAGTTTGTAGTACTTGACTCAGTTGGTGTCAAGTTCTGTTCTGTCTACAATTCTGTCTGCTCCCCTTCTGCCCTGGTCTCAACCTTCCTGCCTCGGATCCTACACCTCTGCACCCACTCTGGACCTGCTTACCTCCTTCACTCAGCCCAACCCTCAGCCCCCAGCCCTTAGCCCCAGTTCCAGCCCCCAGCTCAGCCCCAGCTACCCATCCACCCATCCAAGCCAGAGCCCCAGTGAACCTTCCCACCAAACTCAGCCAGCCACAGCCCAGATTCTCCACTATCCAACTTTACAATAAACGTTTGTTAACCCTTAACTCCTAGTCTCCTGCCTCTCTGTGTCTCACACTTGGGTTCACCTGCTCGGCCGTAACACACTGATATAGCTGCCACCTCTGAAACCACTGGCAAAAGCATTGCAAGGCGAGTAAGAGCCATGGTAACTTGCTAAGCTACAGGTAAGCAGGAATGAGAGAAAACCTACAGGTTATATGTGTAGTAGGAGGTGGTTGCTTCATCTTTCTGTCAGCTGAAGCCAGAGATATACCTGCTGTTTGACCATATGTTTGCATGGGAAACTGGCTGCGTAGTGAAGTGAACTGTTCACTGTTACTCCAAAACACCATTAGAGTGCAGAACAGAGAACTTAGACCATAAACTGCCTGTAAAAACAAAAGAAAGAAGAGAAGGAGTTCCTGGGTTGTGGGATGTAAACAGTGAATATGGCGGCAGTTGAAGAGATTGGCAATTGGTTGATTCTGAGATCAAGGCAGAAAAAGCAACAGCAATGTGATCATATATGGTATGTTAGACCAAGTTAGATCAAGCATGTCATGAAAATGAGGAGTTTGTTTCTCTTGTTCAGCCGATGCGAGATATTGACGATAAAAACATCATCAGTATTTTCGCATGTCCACCAGGACTTTTGATTATTTGCTGCGTCAGATTACACCACTAGTAACACACCACAATACTCACACCAAGCCAGTCAGTCCAGCAGAGCGGCTTGCCATCACCCTCTGCTTTTTAATGACTGGCATCAGCTACCAAGCCTTGTCAACGAGCTACAAACTTGGATCAGTGGCAGCTGGGCATATAGTCAGAGAGGTGTGCAAAGCTATGTGGACAGCTCTCAAAGATGAGGTTTTGGCGTTCCCCAGCGAAGGCCAATGGAAGCTGATCCAGAAGGATTTCAACTCTTTGTGGAACTTCTCCAACTGTGCTGGAGCAATAGACGGTAAACATGCCAGAGTCTGTGCCCCAGCCAACAGAGGAAGCTCCTTTTTATAACTACAAGGGATACTTCAGCTTCATCCTGATGGCTGTATGTGATTGGTGCAGGCTCACAGTTGTGGACAATGGGGCATACAGCCGTGACAGTGATGCTGGGGTGTTTTTCAAGGAGTGCCTTTGGATCCCAGCTTATCTAGGGCAAGCTTCCCCTGCCTCCTCCAACCGATCTACATGGGAGTGATGTCCTGAGCCCCCGTGTCTTCATCACAGATGAAGCCTTTCCACTGAAGGTGCTTTGTATGCATTATTTTAAGCATCATCATCATAGCCTGTCATATTGGCAGAAATGTTCATTTTGTTCTGATACAATACAAATGTGATCCCCATTTATTTGCCAGTATTTACGCTAATCAACTGGCTCAATTACATGCAGCACAGAACTGTTCATAGTCTGGTGCAATACAAAGTACTGTATTGAACAGAATGAGTATCGTTCTTGTATTAATATAGAGAAAATGTGTCCCTTTAATCATAATAAATAACAGTCCCCCTTCTCAGTGTATGACATTGTGTGTTTCATGGTACAGATGGTTATACTTGTATATGATTTTATGACTCATTCGCTTTGATGCAGATGCTTGCACACTCCAGCAGGACTGACGACTAAAGTGCTGGAAATTTGCCTACTGCTTATATTGAACGACAGTATTGTAGGAAAAGTAAGTCATGTTGAACAAAGTAGCATCACTGCATATAAAAATAAGTTGATGACAAAATAATATAACATGTTAAATTTATTTAACAGCATTTTTCTATATGTAAACAGTACACATATGGCAGAAAGATTAAAACATTTGTTGGGTCACCTGAGACCAAAAAGTGCTTATTTTCATATTTACACCTTTTTCAAAAATAAAAAGCAAGGCGCTACAAATTCTGTTAACATGCAGTGGGTAGGTGGGTTTAACTTCATAACATGTTAACAATAACAACAACATAAGAACAAAGTGTTTGACACAAAAGTGAGCTAGAAACTGTCACTGAGCAGCTGCTGCAATAGTGCTTTTATGATCAGTGCATGCATTTGACTGGTACTGCAAATATCACAGTAAAAACATTGTAAATGTTTTGTCTAAGTCAAAGAGGAAGATGACAGCTATCAAAACTACATCCGAGGCAGTACCAATATCCTCTTCATTTGGCATCTAGAACCAATGGCATACTTTAATACCTGGCACGCAATCCAAACACTAACATGTATAGTAAACTCAAAACCACTTGCTGTTAGCAGTAGCTATGTTATGTCAATCACAAGCTAGAAAGCTGTAAAACACTTGCCATACCATACATATGGACCAGCTCAGGCATCTAATGACCAGTGGGCAAAACACGCTGTCGGCACCGTCCCCACTCCATTTTACCATCATCTTCTGCTGTGCCCATACAAAGCAGTCTCAAGCCTGTTTCCATTTATTTCGACATCTTTCTATGTCAATGTCCAGTTAAAAGCAAGTATATCTCTGCCCTTATGACTCCAAGGCCTGAAAAATGTTGAAGACCCTTGTTTTAGAGCATGTGAACACCTGACTGGGCAGCAAGTGCATGTCTCCCAGTTGCTTTTGCTTATTAGTAATCTCTGTTCCATTGGCAGGAATTAAAATGCATTGTCCCACATGCCATCCACCATGGACGGGGGGCCTAAAAAGTTTGTTGTGTGGGTTCAGAATGCAAACTGGAGTATGACTAATCAGTAGTACAATTAGCAGCAATGTTACATAACCTGCTTAACACACCTATTGATGCCACCTGCTGCCTGTTTAAATCCATTATATAACAGTGCTTATTATCATTTATTATGGTACTGTTGTAAAACAATTATACAAGAGCTGACAAGTGGCTTGACTGGGGTCTTGAAATGCTAATTTACCAGAAAGGCTGTCATAACACGATATAATATTGTAGCTTTTGACTTACCTTCACACACTTGTCCTTAACAAGTCTACATTACAAATTCAAAGGAGGTTAAATGGTGTTAATCTTGAGAAAAGCATTCCGTAATACCTTCAAATAGCTTTTCTATGTATTAGAATAACTGAAACAAAGGGATGCCTGTTAATGAGACTATCTTCTAAATCTTTTTCAGTTAATTCATTTTAGTGCAGCTTCTGCTGCTCCTTTGCGTGTGTGTGTGTGTGTGTGTTTTCTTTTTTTCACATGTGTAATCATCAGCTGATTTGTCATTTGCAGCTACTGACAGCCAGCCCTGTTTTGATACTCGGTCCTGGTAGACAGGCCTTATTGCTCTTGTTTTTCTGTTCAACCCAGGTGCTACAACAAGATGAGGGTAACATTTTATCTACATTAAGTGTTGGACCAAAGGACCAGTCAAACAGCTCTTCCATTCTTAAGAGTTCTGCCACTATAACACAACAAAAAGAAATCAAGGCTGTACAGAAGTGTGACCAAGTCGTTCTTTTGCAAGCCACAAGTACGTCTCAAGTCTTTGCACTCAAGTCTCAAGTTAAAGCTATAGTTGGTAATCCTGTTCAGAAACACTTTTTGTTATACTGGGTGATCTGGCCCTTCCATCCTGAGAGTAGTCAATACATTATGTATTCAGAAAAAAGAACGAACAGAATCAGACCTCTGTATCAGCTGCAGGCCTGTAAAAACTCTGACCAATCCCTGCCATTCGGTCCGAATGGAAAGGAACCAATCAGATGCCTTCATGTCTCCTGCTGCTCCCGCCCCCCTCTGTCCCTCCCTCCTCCCTGCGTGCGCACTCATCACGTTTCACTGTTGCCGGAAATATTCAGCACACTCCTCATCAGAATACCAAGTTAGCAGGAGAATAAGTTCATAAGAGTACTATAGCAGAGAAAATGCAGCCAAAAATACCACTTCCAGCGTTACTTGTAACAGCTCGCCATGCTAAACAGGCAAAGAAAAGAAAGCCAGAGGCAGAAAAAGGCTGTGACGAAAAAGGCTCTGGATAAAGCTAGAGGACAAACTAGAGTCAACATCAGTGCAGCCTTTGAGCGGTGGAGACAACTGAGGCATCTGAAGGGCTTGAAAAGTGCCGCAGAGGTTGCTGTCTTTCTGTTGGACAGGTAATTGTTTTGCTTCAGGGGGATTTGTTATTTTCATGAAATATGTAACGTTTGCCAACTTAGCTACTTTTGTAGCTCGTATTAGCCCAGTGCTAACATTAGCTTCTCCGTCGGTGTAAGCCGGTGGTCGCTACATACTGCTTATTTAACTTCTAGGATCTGTGCTTCTTGAACGGAGCATTGAGCATTTTTACTCGACGTGGGGCGTGGTTTTGGACGGAGCACTGACGGGAGGGGGAGGAGGTGGTGGAGCTTAGAGGACGTGCCACTTTCAAATTCTGCTAGCTCTCCAACATTACCAACTCTAACTTTAAGACTGGAAAGTGCCAGGTTCTAAACTTTGTGCTTTGAGTCCTAAACATAATATACATTTTAACAAATGTAAAGCCATTTTATCAACAGAGCCTTGACTTACTGTTCTTTGTGCAACTTCAAATGTCAAATGAAATTGAAAGTTGTGTCTCTGTCCCTAATTTTCAACCTGTGTGTTAGTGTTTTAGTCTGCAGTTGGGTTTTGTTTGTTTTGTTTTGTTTTTCGTTGTTGTTGTTGTTGTTTTTGTTGTTTTTTGTTTGTTTTTTTTGTCAGTGAATGAAATTATCTATGGAATCATCTTTGGCAGCTTTCCTTTTTCCTTCTCTCAACTGGAGCTCAGTAACATAACATTGGGCCTTAATCACAATCAGTTCATATGCACATATTTGTGCTCAACCGAGTTTTGTTCACAAATCTGGGATTCATTAATACTGTCTTACATGAATGTGTTCATACTTTGCAAACAAATGATGAAGTTTTTAGAAAGTGTTGAAACACACCTTGTAGCTAAATGTTGAATATATCAAAATTGCATCCATTAAAAAACGTTTTAATACAAGTGTTTTTATGGTTTATTTAGCTTGTTTTATTTTCCTTGTTTTTAAGGTGTTATCAGGGTTTGTCAGTTTAAAATGACTTATTCACGAACATGCACTGTGGTAAGAACAAACTTGGCTGGTGCGCATGTTTCATGGATCAGACAGTAATTTTGCATGGGAACTCATGTTGTGCGCACAGTAAGAACATTTCTATGCATGTTAGTGAATGCGGCCCAATGACTCTTCTTAATTCTCCCCCGAAACTTGATTGGATGCTGTTGGATTAGTTAAAACAAAGTGGCAGAGGTACTTGGGGACCTGTTCTACAAGAATGTTGTGGAGTTGGCTCACAACAATTTGATTTGATTCATAGAATTTTTAAAATATGCCTATGTTGAAATGAATGGGATATATTGTCAAGCAGAGTCTGATGTCATCAAATTTGTGACTCAAGTCTGAATTAAGTCCAAGTCTTGTGACTTAAGGCCACACATCTGAAAAGAAGTAATAAGAAAAAGCAGAAACAATAGGTTCTTGTTAGAAAATAAACATCCACAAATGAATCTGAAGTACATATATCAGTCATTAGGACTATTATAGTGACAGTGGGCCTCATGCAAGAACATTTTCATATTCTTATCTTAACGTAAGAACATGCCACGTCAGATTCAGCAAACGTAACTTCAGATAACTGCAAATGGTCTGTCTGTGTGTATTTGAGTGCACATGCATGAGTCTTGAAAATTAGCACAATTACCATATAAGGCTGCGCTTCTTGCCCCATATGTCAGGAAGTGTTTATTCATGAAAATGGCATCAAAGAGTGAAAAGAACTTTTCACGTTTGAGTTTGAAGTGTTTGAAGTCCTGGTTTCACAGATGCATAAAGTAAAATCTGTCATTTTAACAGCGTCAGCAGTGAAATTAAGAGACCTGCTAAAGGAAAGAAACGGTAAAAACGAGTGCTGTTAATGCCGTGTTACCTGAGGGTCAGACTGTCACTGAAATAAAGAAGAAATGTCTCGACATGAAAATGGCTTGAATTAATGATAAGCTTTATGTGTAAATTTACAATTATATTATCATTTGAAATTCAGTCAAACAGGATAATGCTGGCATAATTATGAAGTGTTCATTTATTTTTCAAACTCAAAACGTCTTCAGACTAATGAAATGTAAAGTCATTAGTGAAAAACTTTGGTTGTGATAACAGCAGACTGACTGCACAGGACTCCTACGACAGGTCTGGACCACTCGTAAATTGTGTTTGTATCTGAAAGAAAAATTCAAAAATATGACAAAACTGGTTAATGTGACAAGTTCTCTTGAAACTCTCATACACGCCACTAAAGAACAAATCTGTTCATATGAGTGGTACTTGCATGAGGCCCAATGACTGAACTACTATGGACACCATAAGCTATTAGACACAGATTAATCGTTTGGCACTATCCTCACGGTCACAGCCATTACACTGAATGGATTTCCTTATCCACACAGAGTGGATAAGAAGAGAAATAATTTTGTCATTTGATTCGCTGTTAACCATTAACAATTCTAGTGTGTGCACTTCTGCGTGTGTGTGTGTGTGGCCCACAGTAGTGTGCTTCTGAGCCTGTACATCCTAGAATATTAGACTATTCATTCACATGAACCTGAAATATATTACTAAATGTTTTAGACCACATTTAATAATGTGTTCAGTTGCTGTGCTGCTGTGTGATTCACTGAGACTCACAGTTGACCCATGTAAAAGCTTATTTAAAACTTTAGCAAGGATGTGCTTCTGCAGCTGTTGAACAAAATGCTGATGTACAAAGGGGATGAATTAAATGCTTTAGTATGCAGCATGTAGAGTCTAGTGTATTAATCTGAATTCTTAAAGCAAGAGGTCAAAGGAAAAACAACAGGCAAACTCAACAACACATCGAAGTCCTTGACAAAAACTGAGGTTGTAGCACTAAATGAGAGTGGACACGACTTTTATTAAATGGGATAATATTATCTTTGTAGCCTGACCTGGAGAGTGCAGCACAAACACTCCTAGAATTTAGGATTACCTGTTCATTTTGGCCACTGGTGCTAAAACTGGAAACATTTATGAGGAGCTAACGACTGTGAGGGACAGAAAGAAGTGGTGCATAATATAATAGCAATGGCATTGAAGCACTGCTTGAAAATGATTTAGATCACACTGCTTTGTAACTGCTCTGTTTTACCCCTGTCTTTGACAAAACAAGGTAATTTTTGTGTTTTAAAAAATTGCAATTTTAGGTGAAGTGCAATGAAACAGTAAAAAAAACGTCTGATGGCGGGGTATTTACAAAATGTGATAACGTGTTTGTCAGTTTGTTTTTTCTTTTGTCTGGAGCCTGATGAAATGTCATGGTGTGCACATTTGCCGTTATCGCAGATTCTGGATGATTTTATTTAGGTTAAGACAACATCCATTACAGCGAACAGGTACCCATTTTTATATTCTGAGCCTTACCAATTCTGCCTCTGTTTTAGAAACTTTTATAATCATCTTTTTCTGCTTCTGTTTTTCTCACTGCAAAGCCTTAGTACAGCAGACTGTTGTACCAAATCACCATCTTCTACAATATCACGCGAAATCATGTTTCCTGCGAGACCTTGCGAGACCAGTCTCCCTGGGTACATAATAATATAAATACGTGTGTGTGTATGTGTACATACTGTATATATGTGTGTGTATATATATATATATATATATATATATATATATATATAAGTTATTTGATAGTGTTTTATTATGAAGATCCAAAGTTCAATTATAGTAATTAGAGAGACTTCATCGGAATCTGACTATATCAGAATCGGCAGGTCAGACCCTAAAGAAAATTGCAGTCAGTGCATTGCTGGTGTTAACACAGTAGTAACAGTCTTTAGATCAGTTGTACCACTGTTCAGTTTACATTTGAAAGCCAAAAAGTGACACTTGACTTGACAATCAAATGGATAACTTTAGCTGTGCAACAGGATCAAACCCACATTTAATCAGCTCATCATTGATTTAACTGTGCGCATGAGGTACAATGAAAATGCATTAGTGTTTAAGTGACTTGTCTTGCTTAAACTGTATTCATACACTTTTTATACCATTTGTGTAACGGTGTTCAAACATTTTTTTTTTTTTTTAAAGCAAGTTAACAATCTTTTAATTTGCATTTATTTGCCACACAAAACATATCAGATTATCAGACAATCATGTAAGGAGTTCTGACATTATGTTTATCAGCAAACTGATGTCTTATAACCAATATCTGTACTGAAGGTCTGCTCAAATGTTCCCAGGATGACTTCATGTCAGTCAGGCAACAGTGAGACAACAACATGTACAAATGTTGCCCATCAGCAACATCTTGTCCAAAACTGTTGCACATCACTGCCTTCAAAAAGAGAAGCAACACGGTGCCTGTAGCACAACCTGGCCGACAGCTTTTCATCAATGGGTCATGTTAGTTTAAGAGATAGTAGTGTGTGTGTGTGTGTGTGTGTGTGTGTGTGTCTCCCGTCTTTCTGTCAGAAGGACTTACGAGTTGAGACAGAACGCACATCTTTCTCTTTCTCCCTCATCGAGTCTTGCTCTCTTTCTGTGTCTTAGAAAAGAGACAGCACACACACACACACACACACACACACACACACACACCTTGACTCAGGTGTGATTAAGCATTCAGTTGTGCTGCTGCAATCACACCAGTGGGTAGATGAACATTACTGTGCATGTGTGCATGTGTTTGTGTGTTTGTGTGTGCGCGCATGTGTGAGACAGAGAGTAAGGGGATATGACAGCTCTGTGTCAGGAGCCACTGCCTCTAAGGCCAGATTTATTTTATTCAGAAGCATGTTAGCTGACTGGTTTGTAGCCCGCAGTCTGAATCAATATGAGACAAGATGTGCTCACACACACACGCGCAAACACACCAAATGGCAAAACCCAATATATAATATTGATGACTCTCATTTCCTCACAGCGAATGGATTTTACAATACAGCTTACAGAAAGCTATGGCTTGTAAACTAATCTATTTACATTTATGTACAGCATGTGCATCTGTTTCCACTTTGTGTGCTCTCTGTGCGTGTGCGTGGGTGGATTAGTGTGTGTATCTTTTTCATTGCACAGGACACCTGTGCCAAGAGATAGGTGTTTGTTTTTCTCCCTGTGCATCCCCAGAATAAGTGTGTGTGTGTGTGTGTGTGTGCGTGTGTGTGTGTGTGTGTGTGTGTGTGTGTGTGTGTGTGTGTGTGTGACAAGAATAGAGGGAAAAGACAGACAAGTACTTGGCCATGCATGAAAAAATTACATATTTTGTTCTGTCTTCATTTGTACAGTGAGTTATATTATTCAAGTTTGCCGCATTTTGTTCAACTACAGTAATCTGTCTTCCCAATAAAGTAAAAGGCTTTTGCATCTTAAGATGAAAATTATCTCTTTCTACAAGAGCGTTTTAGCACTGTTCAGAAATCTCCGTCAAGACTGTAACTCAAAATTCCACTTCGGGTTTTTTCTTTTTCACAGGTTGTCAAATATTTCTTTGTTTTGTCAACTCTGAATTGGGATTCTGAGGGCGTTTTTTGAATATTTTAATGTCTCGGTATTGCGCTATATTTTGTAGGAGTAGGAGTGTTTTCAAAAGTCTTGGATTTTGCACTTAAATTTTGTGTTTGGGTTTGTCTTGTTGAGAGCATCAATCAATGTGTAGGGTTGATATATTTACTTGATAGATTTACATCCTTTGTGAGGTTTGATTTAAACTGGAAAACGTGACTGGGTGATCATAAATACCAGGAAAGAGACCTGGCTGGGATGCCTAAACAGTCCCTCCAGTAAGTTGCGATGTTGCGATTGCAACAATTCACGGAAATTAAACCAATTCCACAATACACATTTGAGCTTTTCTTTAAACTGCATTCTTGTATTTGCACTGCACCACTTCTCTTTATTATTACTGCACCAAATGATGATACCTTTATCGCACTGCTGAATGCTAACAGAAAGTGAGGCTAATGCTAAATAACACATGCAAAATGGCTGGGAACACACTAACAGCTGGCTAACTAAATATTAGATGGCAAACTTTTAAACATTGATGTACCAACTTGAATCTCTCTCTCTCACACACACACACACACACACACACACACACACACACACACACATTACTCTGTTACAATCACACAAACTAAATTCACAATTGTTCTAGAGAAATAAGAGGTTCAAATCAGTTTTCACAAATAGTTTTTCACGTTCAACACAATCCCAGAGTTTTCAAACTAAACAAGGTCGGCAGCATTTTCAAAAGTCTCTGTTGTAGGGTATGAAAAACGGTATTTAAAAGCAGACCTTTAACCATATGAGATTTTGACTTCAGGGAAACTTCAAATTTCAGAACCTATGTTGAAGTGATTTTTATCACACATTGCATGATATGTAATGATCGTTAACAGTTTCCTGATAGAGAAGATAGTTTTATTTACTCACTAAAATAACTTGGTTACCCACTAACTAGCTCTGTTAGCTGTGACTTAGCTCAACGATGCCAAGAGCCAAACTCAAGAAAAACACCTTGATACTGTAGCCTATTTTCTGTCAACAAACTGGCCTCTGTTATTCTCAGAGGCTATTTCAGTCCCGGTCCAGACGTGTTGGGAGCTCTCATGCCAGAAAGTGTCAGTTAATATGATCGCTCTCCTTCCTACATCCATGGACACATATTTAGCACTACCGGCTACTTCAAATAGTAATCAATATCCATTAAAAGTCCCTCCCCAGCTGCCTAAGCAATAGTCACTCTACTAGCCATTTCATGGGAACTTTAACAAGCATTTGCACAAGTAACACTGCAGAGCATTTGATCATTTCATGCTGGTAAGTATCTTTACTTGTCATGCGGGATGCTGGAAGTTTGATAACCCCGTTGAGTACAGATCATTGTTTTTATGCAGTTTCTCCACCGGGATCATTAAAGTTTCATCTCCCCTCGCGTCATATCCCTACAGTAAAATTCGGATGCTAAAACACATCCAGGACTGCAGCTCTACTGTGACAGTTTCAGGCTCTCCCGTGGGCAGGTCTTGACAGGGGGAGACGTCAAAGGTGTATTTATGGGTTGACAGCCAGCTGGTGAGGTTTGAGCTTGTCCTTCCATGTCTTCTCATCCTCTTGGAAAAGTGAAACACATGGAGTAGTTACAGAGCATTTCCCTTAATGTCACAGCTAGGACACTCGGGTCTAATTTTATGCTCGTGTCTCCACCAGCAGAAGGGGTCATACATAGAGGTTACTGCTTGTGTGCAGATGACCAATTAAACTTTATTTTTTGCTCATCTGCCACCAACAGTAACACCAAGTCGAGTCTGTGCAAGCACTTGGTTTCTAGATATCTCGAAACTGAACCTTTGGGTAAAACCACAATCGTTCATTGAACTGCAAAAAAAAAGAGGAGGAAGATAAATACAACAAAAAGCATTTAACAAGGATGAAAAACAGATAACACAACAGAACAAATTGCAGATACAGTGCACGCACATATATAAGAGATAAAAATTGCATTGTGAAGAAAATCCTACAAATAATACAAATAGACAAATAATACAACAAATGCAGCCCTTTTTTTCTGGAGTTTAAATCAACTTTGAGTCAAACACAAGAGCATTTTTGGTACAGAAAGAGAAGAAACAACAATGGTAACTACAAAACTGAAGACTAGGCAGTTATACATCTTTGAATGAACATAAAAACTAAATTAATAGAAAGAAAGTAATAATGTCATGTCATTTGCTCTGTTTTTGTGGTGGTAGGATCGTAGTACAGCACATTAAATTTGCCATTTAAAGTAAGGAGTTGTTTGTAATAAGCTGGATAGTTTTGCTTCCCACTAGATTTATTCTTGAATTAAAAAGTAACTTCTTCCGAATTTTCTCATGATATATACAGTGAAGGAAGAAGTGCAGCAGGGTCTCCAGCTCTACCCATGCAGCCAGCTCTGTTTGTATCTGCCTGATTAGCATGACTCACTTATGTTCAAGGATTTCTGTATTTAAAGAGATTGGCTCGGCATTACTTCTTCTAATTGCTTTTTTTTAGAGTCAGAGTTGTTTTTTTGTTTTTTTTTTATTCAAATGTTGGGTATGTTACTGTAGCACCATGCATTTTAGCAGTTGCCAATTCAAGATTTAAAGTACTGACAAATGCTCACACCCATTTGTTGTTGGTGTAAAGGAGTAAATATTTTGTCTATACAAATTTTCTCCTTTTCTTTTATCCTGACTAATGATTTTGGCCTGAAAACATCTAAAGTCATGACTTTGGTGTTGATTTTACAAAGTTGTCCAGTACTTCATCCATTCATTCATCCATCCAAATCATTCCATTCTGAAGGCCAGCGCTAGCTCGCTCGAGGTCTCGAGACGAAGCAGACGAGACTGATGCTGTTGTTAGGTGGCTAGCTTGATAGCGCTGGCTATTGCAGCATAACGGAGGATCAGCAAAGTGCTGTATTATTTTGAAGACTGAAATTGTATCTACACTGAAATCTACACGTCTGTCAGAAAACAATTTTCAGACACTCAAATATTACTTATAAGAATGATAAAAAGAAACCCATAATGATTCCTATAGGCTATTACAGCTCTTACTATCAAACACAAACTTAATTATAACTTATCCAAATGAACAGTAACTGAGTAAATGGCTATGATCTACTGCTCAATACAAGTTTAAGCACAGAAAACTCTAGAAAAATATTACTTATTCTGCTGTCACTGTGTGGTGTTTGCTCCCCTCTACGGGGTTTGACATGAAACGGCTCCACACTACAGACACCTGTTGTTGTCTCAAGCTGTCTGACGCTTATTCCTGGCTAAATCTTTTGTCCTATTGCTGCTTTTTTGTGTGTCTGGCTAAGTTTTGGCCGATTTGAAGTTCTAGCTCTAATTGTCACGGTTCACTCCTGGCACTGGTGATACTTGTGTGAGATCTGACTGAGAACAGGTGTAAGTCATTGTTCTTTCTCTTATCCTGGATTGACAGAAAAAACATTGCCAATAAAGAAAAACAGTAACACACAAGAGAAGGAAAACAAATAAAGCTCAACATGCAAATCAAAGAGAATATTTTAAATGGGCACAACTTAAATCAGAATCAGGTTTTTGTATTACCACCTGCAACATTCATTCACAATCTCACAGATTTTTTGAATACAGCACTGTTACAATAAAGTTATGATCTCATGTGCCCATTTATTCTCTTAAATTATGTACAGTTATATTCTGTGCCTTTTTTCGTCTCAGTCCATGCCTGATTGTGGTTTTGTCAGTTGTTCAGACTTTTCTTGCAAAACACTTTAAAGAAGAATCAAATCATCACCAGCAGACTGCTTTTATTTATGTGTCACTTAATTTATGGTGCATAATGATGAATAACGCAGAGACTGCACCACTGTCTGCCACAGAGGGAAAACAAATGAAAGTTAAAGAAGCTGATGTACTGGATATTTTGGTTTTGGCTAAATTTAATCTCCCAATTAGTAAATCACTTATTTTCAGATGACATACAAATAGCTGTGCTTAGAGATCAGAACAGGCTTGGATAGAACTGCATTGGTTTTAATGATGATTGACAGATACAAATAACACAGGCACACAAACACAGCAACAAGGTGCCTCTGCAAGTATTTGTGGTTCTTTGGCTCCACTTAATGTGCTCAAAGTTTGAGGGGAGTACTGAACGTCTTTTGTAAGTGATTGTAGAACAATTTGGGATAATGTTTTTTAGTTTCCACGACATTGAAATCCTGTCAATAAGTCTTAACAGTTTTAATATTTCTTTATTTCATCATGTTGTGTACCATGCAGAGGGTTTTGTTGAGAGGATAATCATCTTCTTAAAATCATCTCCTGAAAATGGAGCTAAATTAAATTTTTAGTGCAATGAGAAATCTTTCAAAGCCTTGCCCCCCCACAGAATTAGAATTAGTTGCATTACAAGAGTGTAAAAGACTACTTTTTGTTGCAAATTACTTCAAATTTATAATCCCTGAATGACATTAATGACTGCAAAATTAATTACTTCCAGTCCACTCAGACTTAAAATAAGATGTGATTTAGTTGCTTATTCCCCTCAAGTGTATTTATATGATCCATTATCACAATTTGTCATCATAACCAACACATCCTCATACCTAAATGACACCATAGGCCCACTGTCGGTTCCGGCAACAACAGGCTTACCGGACCTTAAAGCCGCCATGGGTAGAAAGCCTAAAAACAGTTGATTGTTGAGTCTCATCTCCAGGATGTGAGTTAGGTTTTGTCTTGTCCATCATGAGCTCCTCCTACAAGACGAGCAGCGTGCACTTCATGCACACAAGCAACAGTTTACTGAGTCAATCACGAGCATAGATCAACAAACAGCTGTTAGTGTCTTTGGGTGTCAGTACTGACAGTGCTCACCAGAGATGTCGATTCTTTCCTTTACATCCGTCCTGTCTTTACTCTCATGACGTGATTTTCAAACACATTTCTCCTCTGGTAAGCAGTCTACATGATCAGAGAGACTGATTATTGTACTGTAAATGGTGTGGTCAGCTACTCCGTGGTCACTGCTGCACACAGGTTTACAAGCAAACTTGAAGATAAATCCAATTTTTGATCCCAAAAGTTAAAAAACACTGAGCTCTCATCTGGCCGATTTCTTCGTGGATTGCTGCTGCAGAGGGCTTTGGAACATATACTTTTGCCATCGAAGGGGTCATCATCAAAGCAACTCCTGTGTTTCTGCCGTCAGAAGGTCTAGTCTGCCACCGACCCTCTCGTCCTCTGTCAGCTGGGTCTCAGCTCCGCTCGGTCCACTTGGTCCACGTCAAAAGACCTCCAATAGATGTGAATGAACGCAACTGAAGATGAATTCAAAAGTAACATGGTGAGCTGACAGACTCCTGGGCTGAGCATGTTCTTCATTAGCTGGACTCTTTTAAAAATCCTCTTTCTGATAACTCAGTTTTAATAGAGTTTCTGCCATTTTTTCAGGGTCTCACTGAAAGAACATGCACACGCAGTTCTAATAGAACAGCCAATAGGAATGCCCAAGATTTCTGTGGTCAGAATTTTATGGCCAGACCTGAAATATGGCAGCAACATTATAAGCCCTACGAACCAACACGCTAATGAAACCACCCCCTCCAGTCCCAATCAGCCCAGCAGTTCACTTCCGATCCAACAACCTGACACAGGAGGAAAAAAAACAACAAAAAAAACATCCTGTCTCTGTCCTCTGGCGCTGACAGCTCAAACATGTCTGGACACGTCCAATAAAGCTGCTACACGGAGCTTCCATGCGTCCATGTTTCAGGTCGTTTTCAGGTCGCCGCCAGTATTTCAGAACAGAAAAAAAAAACTGCCAATATTTTCTTGAATTTGAGACCTAATTTATATACTTAGCGATTCTTTAAAAATAATTTAAATTTGACTAGCTGGTTAATAACGTGTTTCTGTGGCATACTCAGAACACATATTTATTGTTGCTTTACACGATCTTTAAAGGATCATTTGTGTTCAGTGAATACCAAACTTAATTGCTACACTGCCTCTGCAGTCTGCATTGCATGTAAATGTACTTTGGGGGGGGGTTTGTGGAGTATTGACACCAAAAAGAGCTTTTAAATAACACAACACACCAGAGCACAAAGCTGTCAGGTTCTATAAAGAAGTACATGATGCTGAACAAAGACAGGGTGGTATTGCTTTCTGGACCTGATCCAAAATGCCTATAAAGCATTTATGAAGACATGTCAATAAGCCTGCTCACCCTGAGGCCTTTAAACAGCAGTCCAACTTCACTTTTGTTTCGTGCTCAATATAACTCCTTTTTTAAGAGGTTACCTTTATTTTTAAGGAAAATGCATAATTACTTCTGTCGAAATGCATACGTCAACTTAGATTAGTCTCAACACACACATCAATAACTGCTGTATTCGCCAAATGAATCATAGTTACACTGCATTACAAACTGACTTTATAATTTATTTAACAAAAATATTCTTAGCCCTGCGTGTATTCTAATATCCGTATGGTGGCTTTATTCATTCTGACTTAAGATTTTCCCTCGCTCTTCATTTGACAGACTGACTAACAGCATGTGACAGTTAAACATGAATTTTATATGTATTTTGAGCCTACACTGGCTATTCTTGAAACACTGGAGAAAAACAGATCTATTTATAGTATTTTGTTGGGGTGGACCATAAAGCTTGCTTTCAATAAGGAGTCCATCCATTTTTTGGTGGAACAGTAGTTTGTATCTCCATGATTTGCTAAATCCCTCTAAGGGAAATGTTATATTTGTGAGTCTGATTCTGTGGAGGAAATTGGCTTTGTGCCTATTAAACTCAACAGGAAGGTGAAAGTGCAGCCTCAGCAGCAGAGCTGTACTCCTGGAGTCAGCAAAGAGATGGATTCAGTGATTGTATTTATTTACTTGGTGACACTTTACAATAAGGCCCCAAAATCCCTATACTGTAGTAGCTAATAAACAAATCATAGCTGTTAAAGGAGCAATGTGTAAAATATGGCCACATGTCAAAAGTCACTCTAAACCAATGGTGGGCAGCATATTACCAGGGTAGCCGTTAACTGCTGGTCACTAATAGTCTCTGCTGTAACTATTTTTGGATGTAGCTCCTAGTTGCGTTAGCTCAGTTAGCCATGTGGTTAGTGGCACTTAGCTGACTCACTGTGCATTAAGGTTTTAAACAGAGTTGGTGATAGTTGAACTGTGGAAAGACAAAGACAGTTTTGATGATGACAGTTTGGACCTCCTACTACTCAGTAGTAGTACTACTCAGTACTACTTGATAAAGTGCGCAAACTCCTAAGTGTTGCCATGTACTTTTTTCTTGTATGATTTCCGAAATGTTCTCAGCAATGTCCTTCTTCATATTGTGTGCCCAGTAAAACCAGTGTCTTTTCTGTGTTTGTCACTAAGCACCATCCACGTCTACCACAATGGTTATTCTCAGCCAGGGAAGAGCTTCCTCCTCTGGCCATTAAGAAGCTGCTGCTGCTGTGTGTTAGATGGCCAAGGATATTTCAGCAGACTTGAGGGTCATGGAGGGCTGAACTTTTAACCCTCCGGTTGCAAGGCTGACTCTCTAATCACTGTAGGCCACCATGCTGCCTCTGTGCTTTCAGACATACAGCACCAAGGCCATCCGCAACAATCTGAGAACTCAAAGTCCCTGAGAACATTTAAACAGCAAGACTGATGTTTACTGACTCTGTATGTGACAAAGAGAGTGTGTGTGTGTGTAAATAAAAGATTGCTACATAAAACCTAATTTTCCATCTGCTATTTTTTAAAGATGTGGTACAGGGAAGGAAAGCAGCAGGAATAATAACTTGTTTGTTTCTGCCACAGTGGGACTCTGAATAGAAAACAACATGCATACACATACACATCAAGAAGACTGCACAAAGACCCATTCTATAAACACACTTTATGCTTTTATTCCATACTGATACAGCATTAAGATTGATGCATAAAAATTGGTGTAAACTCAAATAGTCCTTTCTGTTTAGAACCCATATAGATGTTGTTGCCCATTTGCTCACATCAGGCTGTCATGTCACTTTTTGGATTAACTAGAAAAACTGTAACCTAAAAAATTGCAAGAGACAACTACTGTAGGTGTTGTAGCCTGGTGGTTTCATACTGACCAGTGACTGGTCAGTAGACTGACCAGCCTCAGTGTAGCATAAACAGCCATATAGAGCAGGTAGTCAGAGCTAACTCGGTATACGCAGCTGCTGTCAGACTCCCCATGTCTGTGCTGAAACACAAAGTCCGCTGGAGCTTTGACAGTCACTAGAAGCACACTGGAATCATGGACCTTTGTAAAAGTTTCTCTGTGGTGGGTTACCTGTGTTGTAGCTGAGTTTGCAGCTCTTTGATATGATGACAGAGGAAACACATTTTAGTGTACTGTTTGGGTGTAATTTGAGAAAGTTTGTTTCCAGACCTCCATTTTCTTGCCTGAAAATTGAAGCACTGCCCCTACTTG
>JAJHUR010109585.1:0-10132 GCA_027495735.1 Lutjanus campechanus | reverse complement strand
CATCCAGTTAGTACGTCTGTCCTGATGAATATGCAATCTGGGGCGTTCACACGCAATTTTGCGTCTTTTGGGAGGGGAAAATGTAAATGCATTAATTTAGCACACGCAACGTGATTTATCAAACTTTTGCTCATCGAAATTGCGTCTATATTTAGCACGTGTCAAAAGGAGGTGCAAACGGTTTGTATGCGTAATTGCGCACACATTTCTGAGGTTATTGTTGCAAGAAGGAGACATCGAAACGATGAAAGGAGACACAGAGAACGCATTCTTCACCCTCGCGTGAACATTTTTGTAATGAACAAGGAAACGATCATTAAAACATATCGCCTATCCAACATTGTCATTTTGGAGCTGTTGGAGGAACTCAGAGTTGATTTGGAGCCATGAGAAGGAGTCACACAATACCTGTAATGACAAAACACATTTTTACATTTTTCTGCATCCGAGTCATTCCAGCATACGGTAGTTATTGCAGCTGGGATCTCCCGATCCCGTTTTTCAGATGTGCTGTCTGAATGTGCAGTGCGTTTGTGCGTCACCAAAATATCCCGGGTCAGAACATGATTCTTTTATTCTGAGAAAGTTTTCTGTTTTCCAAGTTGTGAGATGGCGAGTTTGGAGATGAGTCAATTTCTAAAATCCTTTGTAAAATAATTTATTACATTAAAAACAAGAGCATGTTTCACATTGATTCATATGTTTTTTAAGGTGTTGGTGCACCTGTTCCTCAATGCTGGTCAGCGGCATCTCATCCACTGTGCCCCCACCTGTTTTATTTGCAGATACGACGCCAATTTTTCTTTTGTTCGTCTTCTGATATCTTGATATCTTCTTTTCACTTCATCCACTGTTTGCATCGTTTTACCAACAGCATTTACTTTTTCACAGATTTCTTCCCATATAGCGTTCCTTAGTGCAACAGTCAGATTTCTTTGCTGTAGCTCATTTAAGTGTTTATTGGCTTCATCTACCGACACCTCTAATTCCACAGGGTCGAATTTCACTTTACGCTTTCTTCTCTCCAAACTCGCCATGCTGCAAGACGCAGCATGAAACACGCAAAACCCTCATTTAAATATGGCGTCTCCAACACGTTTGCACACGCTGCCATTTACACACGCAATCTTAGTAAATCACCCGCAAACTGCGGCTCCGCCTCACACGCAAAGTTCTAGATTGCATAAGCAAATTAGTACACGCAAACTGGGATCTTAGTAAATCCGGCCCTGTGTGTGTTTGTGTTTCTCACCTGTTTATCCAGTTTTTATCAACTTGAATCTGATCTTTGGTTCTAAAACCTCCTCAGTTATAAAACTATTCATTCATCAAACTCTCACTGAAGGTTTTTACACACCGGGCTCGTCCAATCACAGCTCAGCTTCTATATTTGATTTAACAGTTTTGTATCCTGAGACTTTTTGTTCTCTGAGAACAGACAGAACAGACTGCAGCACATTTACTCTCCTGAAACAAGTTGATTTACAAATACAAAAAACACAACTTTATGTTTCTTTGCCACAGTTTCACTGTAAAAACATCTGAATGTTTTAGAAAAACTGCTGTGAAATCAAACATTTTAGTCCCAGAAACAACCAGAGACGTCCTGAAGGGACAGAAAACACCTGCACATGTTAAATCAACATCAGACCTGCTGATCTGTCTCATTTCTGCATGTTGTCCCTCCTCAGGTGTGTCCACTCACCTGTCTGTCTGTCTGTGTGTCTGTTGGACAGCAGCTGAAGTGTGTGTCCACTCACGTCCCTGAGTCTCATTAATGTTTGATGTCTTCCTGCATCTGCAGATCAAAGTTCATCAATAAAAACTTTATGGTTCAGTCACATGTTCACAGTTCAACTCCAAAACTGTTTGTTAGCTCGAAAAAACTAAACAAAATATGACAGTTTGCTGACTTGTTTGCTTAAAAGGATGATCTGAACTCTGATGAGACTGAAACGTCTCAATGGTCCAGTGTGTGTGACTGATATGTTGTACTCATATAGCAGTGTGTGTGTGTGTGTGTGTGTGTGTGTGTGTGTGTGTGTGTGTGTGTGAGGGGGACAGAAGGTAGGACAGTGATATCACATTTAAAAACTTGGCATTGTGGGAGAATTAGAGGTCAGGATCTAACATCTCTCTCTGCTCTCCCACGGCCCCTGAACTACACACCAGCTGTAATAAGACCCGGTCACAGATGTGAGGGGGCGTGGCCATCACCTGCTGGTCGAGGCTATGACTCCGCCTCCTCACAGTTCACCATACTGACTGAGGTGTGACGAGGCAGACGAGAGAGTTCAGAGTGATGAATTAATCACGATATCGTTCATAATCACAACAATAGAACGCTGACGTGTTTCAGAAATGGAGAACCAGGTGACGGAGAACGTTCCCTCTAAATCTGTTCACACTGTGTGATGTTAAAAACGTAAAAATGAGTAAATCCTCAAAGCTCAAAACTGATTAATGTTCTGACTCTGTACAGTTGTCACGCTCACACTGAGTCTACAACAGGAAATAAAACAGCTGACTGTTGGTGATTGTCAATAAAGATTTGTTTGAAAGCTCAGATGCAGGTAGAAGTTTGTTTGTTAGCAACAGTGCTCACAAGGCAGAAACATGTTCTGTGCCTCAGGTGTGGCTGCCACTTTCAAGGTGGAACAATAAGGAACATGCTGCCGCGAACCTCAGACGCAGGGACACAAATGCAGCAGGAGGGTCCTGGCAGGGGCGGAGCTTCCATATATACAGGTGATGCAGTTACATTAGGACCTGTGACCGACCAGGGTCCATGTGCACGAGTCCAAAATCATTCACTAAACAAATACAGACCGTAATCCCCACGAGACAATATAATATATGGTTACTATGGCAACTACTTGTTATTACACCTTCCACCACAGGTGGAGTTTATAGTGTTTATTCAGTCAGAACACTTCGGTCATATGGTACAACATGCTGCTGTCACGTTACAATAACACAAACTAAGTTTTACATATACAAGCTTGACTTGTCACTTTTCTGAATTAAGCTTAAATAAGAATTAATTAACAATTTCTTGTTCAAGAATGTAGAACGAGTGCCTGCATGGAATTCTGGGTTGTTACAGTTATGGACATGTGTGATAATACTGAGAGAGAAAACCAACAGAAAGTTAGTGAGTGAAATGTCAAGACGGAAACGAGCTACGATACAAACACAAAAGTAAGTTTGAGAAGAAGAAGAAAGAAAAAGCAGCTTCTAAAAATAATTTTCTGTCAGAAAGTTTCAGAAAGTTGTGAATTAATGAGAGTGAACCTGTGATGTTAGTAGAACTTATTTATTATTTTATTTGACAAATAATCAACCAACATACTTTAGTTTTTGTTTCTTTGCTCGTGCCAACATGTAGACATGATGATGATGATGATGATGATGATGATGATGAAGTGAAGGTGCACCGTCACAGAGTTTCCTGTATTTTCACTTGTTTTAAGCTGCATCATCACCTGTTAGTTTATGAGAAGCTGCTCTGACTCTGATGATGTTTTAATGTTCTGATGCTCCAACAACAGATTTTATCAGACAGGCTGCTTCATCTCTCTTGTCCTGCTGTCATGACTCCTCCTCTGTATCACTGAGGTGTGTTTCACTGTTGTTGGTTGTTTTAAAGCTGCATAATTTCACTTGTTTCATTCACTGACATTACATCATCATATGTCTGATGATGGGCAGGGCCGGTGTGATAATCTTGCATTCGGGCCCACAGCTGACTCGTTATCCCTCTGAGTCGTCCTGCATGAGATTTTCAGTGGCTGTCATGTACCAGAGAGGATCCACACGCAGAATCACCAGGCAGAGGCAGGAATAAAGCAAAAACTGAAACTTTACTGAGTCTTCCCAGTAGAACAGAGTACAGTCCGTTATAAAAGTCAGAACCAAAAATCAAAGTGATCAGGCAGACGTACAGAAGCATCAGGCAAAGACACAAACCAGTTAAACAGGCAAAACAAGGAAGCAGGCGGATACGAGGCAGACATGAGCTCTAACAACAATCTGACAAACAACAGGAGGAAACTGACCATAAATACTGAGGGGAGAATGAACAGATCAGAAACAGGTGTGTGGTGGCTGAGCAGGCTGGTAACTGATTGGCTGACAGTCAATGCAGGGGAGGAGCAACTGGGTGTGGACAGAGTACTGGCGGGAAAAGCTGGCAGGTGCTGACTGGAGGATGAGCAGAGGGGTGTGAGCAGGAGGAGCAGCAGGAGGGGCAGCAGGAGGGACAGCAGGAGGGACAGCAGGAGGAGCAGCAGCAGGAGCAGCAGGAGGGGCAGCAGGAGGGGCAGCAGGAGGAGCAGCATGAGGGGCTGCAGGAGCAGCAGCAGGAGGGGCAGCAGGAGGAGCAGCAGGAGGAGCAGCAGGAGGAGGGGCAGCAGGAGGAGCAGCAGGAGGGGCAGCAGGAGGAGCAGCATGAGGGGCTGCAGGAGCAGCAGCAGGAGGGGCAGCAGGAGGAGCAGCAGGAGGAGGGTGGGGCTAAGAAGCTCCAGCAGAGTCCATGACAGTAGCAGACATTTTATTTTCTGTATTCTGGTGAAGTTTTCTGCATCAGTTTCAAAGTCCTCTGCTGCTCTGAACATACAGGAAATAAAGAGTTAGTCGTCAGTAAAGCACTTTATTTTTCAGAAACTGATTTCTCGCTGACTCTCTGATTAGTATTGTTTTATTTTGGCGTGTTTGTTGTCTGTAGAAGTTCCTCTGGTCTGCAGCAGCAGATACACACAGCAGACAGAATCTCAGCCTCTCTCAGCTGCTAACGTTAGCTCAGCTCGCTACAACACAAAAAGATGTGCTTCTAGAGAACGTCAGTGTTCTGCTCCACAGCTGACAGAAAAAATGTTCCCTGTTCAGGGATCATCAGTTAAGAGAACTTCCCTCCACTCAGAACATCATCCTGCAGTGACAGTGAACACCTGGATACCTTCAGCTGCAGCTGTGGAAACTCTACCTGACTGAAACTGAAATACAAACAAAAAACTGACACGTTACAAAACTTCCGCTGTTCAAATGTAACTAATATGAATTAATGTGATCATTTAACATTCAACGTGCAGGTCGATGGCGGGCTGGGCGGAGCCTGATCCAGACCATCTGCCACCTTTAAGACCAGACTGAGACAAAGACGAAGATTTCCAGGAGACAAGATGGAACATGTTGACGTGTCCATCAGCAACTGAACCTCAAGTTGCCTCTTGATTGATTGATTGATTGATTGATTGATTGATTGATTGATTGATGCTTTTCCATCAGTTGTCACTTTGAGTTGTCGACAGACTAGAAAAGCACTTTATAAGATACAGACTGTTTATTATTCATTCATTCAGTAAATATAACTGTTGACATCTAGTGGCAGCATAGAGAACTGCAACATCAACATTAAATTATAAAACATAAAATAACATAAACAACATAAAACGGTACTTAAATATTAACACATCGGTAGTAATTTAACCTAAAAATAATAATTTGGTAACACTTCAATTTCCCGGCCCCATAATTTCATGTTAATTACAAACTAATATTTTTGAAATTTCATAGTTAATTATGTGATAATTAATAATATTTTCATGCTGTGATTACAAAGCAACATATTTAATTCAGATTTTATGGTCAGTATGTGAACATTCACAAGCGTAGTTTTCATAGTAACAGTAACACTTATTAATTATCATGAAGTAAATCTGCAGTTTCAAATATATTATTTAATAATTATCATGATATTATGAGACCTGAAAACTAAAGTGTCCAATAACTGAACGCTCAGAAACCAGCGTCTGCATAATGAGTTATTTTAACTTTGAAACCTACATTATTATATTTAGTAAAGAACATTTGCTCCTGTTAGATTAAATTAGATTAGATTAGATTAGATTAGATTAGATTAGATTAGATAAAACTGTATTAATCTTTGTGAAGACTCTCTCTGGGAAATTAAGATGTGAAACGTAAAACTACTTCATGACGACTCTGAATCTTTCCTGTATGAATATTTTTTTACAGTGTAATTCTGATCATTTTCCTGACAGGATGCAGATCGATCACTTTTATTTTTCCTGAGACTCTGAGCTTCCTGTTGATGTTTGTGTCAGAACATTATTTTCAGCTGGTGCAGAAATCATATTGATCATATTACTGAGTGTGTGTGTGGTCGTCATGGTGACGGCTCTCTCATCGATCAGATATCAGATCATCAATGATGAGTCAGCAGATTTTGTCTGAATCATCTGAAAACATGACGATGTCTTTTTTTCATCAACAACAAACATGACGTCACACTCAGTTTAATAATTGTTTGTTTTCTCTTCTTGTAGATTTTAACAATTCAACACCTGTTTTTAATTATTAATTATTGTTTATATTTCTATTTCTATTCAATATTCATGTCCCATTACGAATCCGAAACTGATTAATTGTCATAATCTGAACTGAAAAACTGAAAAACAGGTTAAAAACACGTGAAAACCTGTTTTTTCACATGTTGATCAAAGTCGACGTCCTCAGATGTCTCGTTGTGTCAGTAAAGGTCACACACTGCAGCTCTGGACGATGATCAGCTGAGATCAGATGATTTTTTTTTCAGTGATTTTCATCATTATAATAAAAGATGTGCCCACAGGTTCCACCTCTCAGTGTTCTGTACTGGGTTCTGTCTGTTCTCTGACACTGAGGGGCTCAACTGTGGAACATTTTCATCCAAACTGCATCTCAGTGTGACTCATTTAATAATTAATAATTCAGACTGAAGACGCATCTGATGAACCAAAATATGGAAAAACTTAAAATATCTGAACTGAACTGACCGACCTGTGAAACACAACTTCTACACACTGACACACACTGTAGTTTGATTTATGTTGTTATTTATTATCATGGTTTGGTATTTTGTTGGTTACTTCCCGTTTTATTTTGTAGTCTTGGTTCTTGTCTTTACTTCCTGTTTTTGTCTTTTTCCCGCTCCTTTTGATTGTCATGTGTTTCACCTGTTTGTCCACCTGTGTTTCATTAGTTCCTGTGTTTCTCTGTTTCTTTGTTCAGTTTGTGTGTTTGTTTTGGTGTAAGTTCCTGAGCCTTCCCCGTATTTCTCCCAGCGTTTGTTGGATTTATTATGGATTTTGCTTATTTTAGTTTTTGTCTTTTGGATTTCCACGTCTTCGTTCTCATAAGTCTGTTTTAGTTACTTTTTGTTGTCATTAAATCACCTGTTGCGTTTCAGTCTGCAGTTTTGGGTCCATCCTTTTGTGTTTTCTAGTTGACTTTACACCCCCATAACACTGTTTGTTCTTGTGGTTGTTTGTTTGCTCACTTTTGTGGATTAAATGTATTTTATATTTGCTGATGTTTAATGATTATTGATTATTTCATTTCTCTTGTTAACATGTTTCTTCTGTTAAAGATTCATGTTGCTGAAACAGTTTATAAAAGTGATTCTGTCTCTACAAGCAGCAGGTCTTTACTTGACTGGTTGTTATTGATTAATGCTGATCAATAACTTTTCTAACTGATCCAGGAGCGTCAACATGAATCACAGTAACAGTCAGGACCTGATATCACATGATCACATGTGAACAAAAACATGAACAATCAACCAAATCTGTCGGCCACCATGTTTCTGTTTATGACGTCAACATACAAATCAGGAAACAAAGTTTCAAACTTTCCAGGTTTTGTTTCAACTTGAGTCAGAAATAAATTTTTCAGATAAAAAAAACTGTCAACATGAAGAGAGTCAAGAGATCAGACCAACCAATTAATTAATTAACAGTAAAGAGTATAAAAGTTTGTCGTAGGCAACTGGACTTGATAGAGTTCTTGAAGAAGTTTTGCTTCTCATCCAAGAAGCTTCTTCAGTTCTACATGTGAAACGTCTTCAAGAACTCTATCAAGTCCAGTTGCCTACGACAAACCTTAATACCAGGACCTGGATGACTGAGAACCTTCACAGACGTAACTGTAAAGAGGATTTACTGTCAGCACTGACTGATGGTTAAATGTAGATTTATTGTAAATGCAGCAACAATATCCATAATATTGATACATAAGGTTTTCAAGAGCCGTAACTTTATAATAGATCATCATTAATACACCATCTAACCAACTTTTTCTGTCTTAATGTCAAAGATGCTAAAGTGGGGCTAAACATTTAGCCATGCTAATGCTAACTACACCAATTAGCTGCTAAGCTAGTCTATATGTAACGGGGTAGCACTACTGCGTTGTGTAGATTAAATGATGACTCTCTCGCGGTCACTGTTCGGCTCAGACCTGGATTAATTTCGGTACTGGTGAATGAAACAGAATTCAAATCAACATCCACAGCCAGCTCTCATCGACAATAAAGTTCAGCATCACACTGAAACGAAATGAAACAAAACACATGAGGCTTGCTGCCGATCAACTAGCGACGCCACCTTAATTAGCTGCAAACTCACGGCTAACAAGCTAACAAAGTTAGACAGTAACCTGCACTTGCTTCAAATATATTCTCCAATCACCCAACATCATCACAGAACATCAACAGTGTTTTCGGGAGCTTATCTTCACATTTATGACTAATAAAACACATTTTTAACCATTTTAAGTCAAGTATATTAGCGGAGCATAGCCGAAGTCAACCTACCACGAGTCCAGTAACAGCAGACCGCAACGGAGCACGGGGGCGCATCCGTGAAGTCTGCATGTGTTAAGCGTGAGCTTAAAGAACTTGACTGGAATCGCGATGCAGAAGAAACAAGGTTTATTCAGAAAAAATACAAAAAAACTCAACAAGGGCTGGGTGGGTCCGTGGAGAAGGAAGGGAAACAGTCCACAGGGGGAAAAAACAACAAAAACTGGGGCTGAGGCGTGTGGCTGAGCGTGGCTGACTGGATGAGGGAGGTGGCAGGGCACTGGGAAAAAAGAACAGGAAAAACAGGTTAAAACAGGCAACAATTCCAAAGTCCAAGATCCAAAAAGCTGAAGTCCAATATCCAAAAACAGTCCAAAACCAACAAGACAAAATGTAGGAAGAAATGTGCTAAATATTGAGCCAAGCAAGTTACCACATGTGGTTAAACAACAAACTGGCGAAGAATGGTGAGGAGAGCCGGGCTTTATGCTGCAGTGATGAGTAGATGCCAGACAGGTGTGCTGATGACAGAGGCAGAGCAGGTGTGCAATGAGCAGGAGACTGAAGGAAGCTACGCCCAGCCAAGGGGAAACCAAATGAGGGAAGAACTGAAGGGAGCAAAAAGAAACAAAAACAAGGCAACCAACAGAAGCCTAACAGCATGGGCTCATCAGTGTGGCGTTCAAGTGCACAAATAAAATTGTAACTCTCCATGGTGAATAACACAAAATAAGAACTAACAAAATAACTTACAAAATGATGAAAACAAGTAGTAAGCAACAATAAATTAAATTCAGTGCAATGATGACAGCAAGACAGCTTGTAATGGTAAGTGGGATCACCAACTTCTTAACTCTGTTAAATATGCATCAGGTATAAAAATAAACATCAATAATAATAGTAAAGATGTAAATCCACTACAGTCCATTTGTGAATAATTAATGTTTATATGAGACGACAGATTGGGTTGCATGGATATAAATACAGTATAGTGACATGCTGGGTGGACGGTGGAGTCCTGAGTATGACAGCATCACTGCCCTCACAGGATATGCTCACTAAAACAAGTGCTCCTTGACTCCACTCGCCCTGAGCAGCTAACAGGGAGAGAATCACTTCACTTCAGCGTGTCGTGTCTGCAGATGTCTGAAACAGGTGTTTATGAAAAGGTAAGTTATGTTACATTAATATTAAGATAATAGTGAATTATCACAGAGCTTTTGAACGTTTTCATTTCTTGTTAGTAACAGAAGTCGTTCTGTTTTCAAACAGTTAGAAAGACAAAAGGACAGATAGCTACATCATGCTAACGAGGTAAAGTTAGCTAATTAATTGTCTAACAATGTGTTAGCTGCTGCAGGAACCTGTTTGGTTAAAAACGGTGGTTAGTCTGCTCAGTTTGATTGTTACATGAATTAATAAAACATAAAACAAGTTTGAGTTTAATTTAACTGAAGGAGGGATTTATTTATGATTGTTCATGAAATTAAT
>JAJHUR010109584.1:838-12925 GCA_027495735.1 Lutjanus campechanus | reverse complement strand
GCGTTTGTTTTTTTTTTTTTTTTTTTTTTTCCAATGATTGCTTCACTTTGTGCGGAAGAAGGGTCAAATGACGCAACAAACGCCCCTTTTTATGTGAGCGCGCACAGAGTCTGAAGACGAGAGCCTGAGTTAACAAAGCAAGTTCATAACCACCGTTGTGATACCAGTTATCTCTGACTGTGGTTTTAGGCTTTGTCGATCCAGATCATGCAAAGAAAGCCTGGCTGTGTTGAGCTTCCTTCGTAGTATACCCCATGGTCTGATACTTTGTTGATGATTGTGGTCACCTGCCTGCAGTTGTGATAATAAAACTCAAAAAAGAAACTCTTGTTTGTGAGTCTTTATTGAAGAGATAAAGAAATATCCATGACAAATAGATTAATTAATTAATGAATTAATTATAACAACAGCAACAACAATAAACTTTATTTAAAAAGCACTTTTCAAAACGAAGTTACCAAGTAGTTTGCAATGCAAAATAAAAATAATAGACGAAAAGTGATTTAAAAAATTTCATTTAAAAACAGTATAAAAGTCACAAGGTCTTACAGCTACTTTCCAGTGATATAATGACAATATCATTATAATGTGCTGTTGTACTGCAAGTGTCCTGGCATACAAATCTTGCTCCCCTAATGACAGATGCAAGAAAACATGTTTGTTTGGCACAGACCTTAACAATTATCACATCGTATTTTTTCTCAGTAAAAAACAAAAAACAAAAACAAAAACAAAAACAAGGAAAAAAAGAAGGTGAGTAGAAGAGATACAACAAATGGAGATGGTGTGGGAAAGTCAGAGAGCGGTTAGATTCCTTAAACACCAGATTGTTTAATAGGATGTAGTCTTTTCTTTATTTTCTAGTATTTATTATTATGTTTATTTGATTTGATTTGATTTGATGTTATTTTATTAGGGCCCAAACTATAAAGTAGATCCTGTTGTACGTAGTCAGGGACGGTAGGTGGCGTTATGTACCTAAAAGCTGTTGTTGCAATCAGCTAATCAAGTAACGAAGAAGAAGCACAAGATGCATCAAGAAATGTGGTAAACAGCACCGGGGCCTTGAGGAATTGCCAAAAAACACGCCTGATAGCTGTTGATAACAGGGATAACTGTGTAGATTTCAGTAAATCAAAACGACTCGTTTCTGTGTGGGGGGTCACTCTTCTGTTCTCTGAATCCTGCTCACAGTTTCAATTTGGTAAGCGACAACACTACCATTTAGCTAGCAGCTAGCCAGATAACGTTCGCTAGCTAACTAATATGGTGCTGCGGGCACGACGGGCTCGAAGCACCATTTTAGACTAACTTATTCAGGTATATGGTACGATAGAGTGTGCTTTATTTGCCGACAGCTAACCCGTGCTTTCAGTTTAGCTTTGCATGATAGGAACCATTTATTCTCTTGTGTTATTTTTACCAAAGCGCTGGCCGCTGCTCATCATCCTGTGACAACAACAACACCAGTGTTACTTAAAATTGAACAGATGTTGTCACGTGCTAATATTTCCTATAGTTCCTTACAGAATCTTTCATATCCATATTCTCTGCAACCTTACATAGCGACACCACTTTATCATAAGACTGCTCTGTCAAGTGAAATGTTTTATAATCAGGTTGTGAACATAAATAAGCTATTACAACGCCTTTCATAGAAGGGCAACACTGACCTGTTGCTTGCCAAATAGTGAGCCCGCATTTATCTGTATTGTTGAGACTTGGATCACATTGCTTCTTAGCTTATTTAGTCTTCTCCAGCAGCCAGCATTTATACTACCCCAATGATTTGCAAGTGTTATTTTTTTATCTATATTCAATTTAGTACAGTAAGATATATAATGTCCAATCCATTAAACATGATTGATATTTGTAAATATACACTTACTCTAAATTTGATGCCTGCAAAACGTTATACGTAAAAGTTAAGACAGGGGCAGCAAAAGACTGAAAATTGTGGGTTGTTCAAAGAACACCTGTTTGGAACGTTCCATATGTAAACAGTAGGGGTGTTCTATATTATATCATTCACGGTATATTGTTTACTTTTCACAAGTTAAAAAAATCATATTGAGATAACAGCAACATTATGGTGAACAAGCTAGTTCCAAAAACTTACTGACCTCATTATTGTGGAAGTGGTTTAGTTAAAAAAGATCAAATATATAATAAACCACTGTAATATGTAAAAGTGCAAGAAGACAGAAACTGCAAATGGGTCAAAACGATTTCACCACCTCAAGCAGAGGCACCCCAGCCAGTTGAGTGTAAGAAAAGCCAAAAATCCTGTGATGAGAGCGAAACAGCTATTCTGAGTTCTAGACCAAAAATATTCAGCAGTATTTTGTCATATTGTCAAGAATGTCATCAATACAGAATACTGTGATATTATTTTAGGGACATTTTTCCCACTTCTGGTAAATAGGTTTATTGGTAAGAGGTGATAGTGTAATCATAATGTATGAAAGGAACATTTGAGAGAGGCTTATTTCGGTCAAACAGTGCCAACCACATTCTGTATTTCTGTGTTACAATAGCGTGGCTTTGTAAACAAGTGCGGGTACTAGACAGGCCTGCCTGCAGTCCACACCTGTCTTCCGCTGAAAATGTGTGGTAGATTATGAAGCGTAATATACAACAGAAACCCCGGACTTAATGTTAACGTTAATGTTAATGTAACACACTGGTAAACATGACCCTGTTGTTCCAAAATGTGTTGCAGGCAGACAAAGGTCAAAAAGCATTGCAGATCATTGGATTCTGTTTTTGTTTACATATTACAAAGCCTCACATGTTTTTTGGTACCAGAGTTGTACCTGTCAGCTTCATCAGATATTTGTTAATACGTTTCTAGCATTCATCCACTGTTAGCATATCTTAGTAGTCAAAAAGTTTCATTTCAAATTAACATATCAAATGACCAGATTCATACACTAAGGCTTTGACAGTGTTGTTTACATTGACATTTTCAGCATGCACCATTTTAGACTTTACAAAAAGGTCCCTTTTGCCAGTTATAAATGGTACTAAGTCATTAGTAACATTAATTAGCAGTAAGCAGTAACTTCTTGCCAAATAGTATGAAAACTGTGTAATAGCGTGTGTATAATGTTTATTAACGATTTATTAAGTGTTTACAACCTAATGATAAATCAATTATAAGGATAGTGTTATTGTAAAGTGGCACCTCTAATGCTAACATTTCAAGACAGGTTTATGTTTTTATCTTGCAGATCTTTGATTTGGAGATTGCACTACACCAAAGAAAAAGCTATTCATGACTTCTACCTGTGTATGTCAATGTTTGCCAGGTCACGTCAGCCGCCCCCCATACACATGAGTGCCGTTTTCTCCACGCGCTGGGCCGAGCGCCATGCCTGACCGGGACAGTTCCTACCTGTCAGGTGGTGGTGGGAGTGCTGGTAGTCTGGGTGAGGAAGGAGGACCTGGGGCTGGTTTGGCAGGGGGCTCAGCAGAGGGAAGAGGAGGTTCAGGAGGAAGTGTTGGAGGCAGCGTCTCTGGTTCTGGGAGCATGGGGGGAGGAGGGGCACTTGGAAATGGCAACAGCTGTGGGAACGGTGGAACTGGGGGGCAAGGTGCAGGACTGGCATTGGATGGTGTCTGCAGGGACTTCATCCGCAATGTCTGCAAGAGAGGGAAACGCTGCCGCTTTAGACACCCAGACTTTAATGAGGTGCCAGATTTGGGAGTGCAAAAGAACGAATTCATCTTCTGTCACGACCACCAGAATAAGGAGTGTATGCGCTCCAACTGCCGCTTTGTCCATGGCTCTAAAGAGGACGAGGACTATTACAAGAAAACTGGAGAGCTACCCCTCAGACTACGAGGGAAAGTTGCAGCACGACTGGGCTTGTCCCCCATGGATCTCCCCCACAGCCGCGGGGAGGTCCCTATTTGCAGAGACTTCCTGAAGGGAGAGTGCCAGAGGGGCAATAAATGCAAATTTCGCCATGTCAAAAAAGACTATGAATACGAGCCTTCCAGGGTTGGAGTGGGTGGAGTTGTGGGACCAGGCGCCAGTGGAATGGTGAATGCTGGGGGAGGGATAGGTGGTGGAGGAGGGGGTACCTGTGCGGGAATGCAAGGACTTGTGGGAGGTGGAGGTGGAAGTAATATGATGGGGATGGGTTGCCCCAGCTTGGGTGGGTGCAGGGATGCAGGTGTCTCAGGAGTTGGGGGAGTAGGTGGAGGAGGGATTAGCGGTTGTCTGTCCATAACTTCTGCAGGGCAGCGGCGTTATGACAGGAGTTCGTGCTCAGTGTACGACCCTCTGCTTGAGAGTGGGCTGTTTGACGCAGGCTCCCTGGAGGCGTCTATGGATCACACTGCTTTACAGCTGAAGAGGCGGCGGTTGGAGGGTCTGCGCCTGGCAGATGGGAGTGGAGGTGGGCACTATGAGCTGGGAGTCCAAGCCACATTGCCACCACGTCCCCTGGAGTACAGGTTCCTGGAGGAAGAAAACTCCCTGCTGAGGAAGAGGGTAGAAGAGTTGAAGAAGCAGGTTAGAATGAGGGCTGGAAAAAAATATTAACAACAAAAACTCAATTTGAGTCTCTGAGAAAACTTTCTATGAAATTATACAGGACTGGCAAGCCTTCATCACATCAAAACGACTCGTTTCTGTGTGGGGGGCTGAACAATTAGGCTAAATACATTTGAAATTGCAAAAATCCATTCATCATCATAACCATTTCTTCACTGAAAATGAAATTCAATGTCAAACAAAACTTATGTTTGTTTTTATGAAATGTGATTTGTCTTTTTAAGAACAAACACCAGATAAAATGTGCAAAATAGCAGCTACATTCGACAGTGTAATGCAATGCAGTACAATGTGTTAAAGTCGAAGTCTTATGCATTTAATTTTATAAGCTCAACGTGGGCATCATTTATTTTAGTCTGTTGTTTCATTGCATCATATTGTCAAATGTACTTTGTACCCTTCCCGTACTGAATGAATCAATATGGTCCTTTCACATGGTAGTCTCATGTGCCATACATATAGTGTCAAATTCAACTTCAGACCCAATGACTTCAGTAGACTTTTAATATGTCTGCCAAGTCACATGGAAGCTTAAGTTTCTTTGAGGGCTACACTGTAAAGATTTTAACAAAGAAATTAATTGTCATCCAACACAAGACTACTCTAGCCAGCATATCAATCAAACATGAAATAGGAAAAGACAACTGAACAAGCAACATACTGGAAGTACCAGAAGTTTAACGTAGGGCTGAGACAATTAGTCTGTGTATCAATTAGTCATTTGTGTAATTTTTCAAAGTAAAAATGCCAAAGAATTGATGGATCCAGCTCATGAGATGTGATGTTTTGCTGTTTGTCTTTGTCTTCTGTGATAGTAAACAAAATAATGTTAAACAAGCAATTTGAAGACATTTTCTCACTATTTTCTGACACTTTATAGAAATTAAGAATCGTTTGATTAATGGAGGAAAAATGCAGAATAATAGATAATGAAACTAATCTTTGGTTGCAGCCATAGTTAGAAGTACAGCGAAGGGTGATGGCAATCTGAGGTATGTAGATCAAAATCCTTACTCTTTTCCCCATATAAAATTTAACTAAATTCACATACATGATTGAAGAGTTAATGGAAAATAAACATTAATTAATCTGGATTATGTATGATAATATATTTTTTATTACTGTGCTTATAAACATTACAAATGTAAACAAACAGCATTAGAGAACTTGGAAATGTTGATGGGGTATGAGGACTGGAAGAAAAGTTCTTATTTTTCTTTAAAATATTTACAGATGAAACAAAGTTTAAAGTAGTAGTAGGAAAGTTAATGTGAAGAGATTGCAGCATATGAGATTATTCCTGTAACTCTGTAATGAATGCACTCTGGAGTTTGTGACTTTAACGGGTTTCAACTACATGTTTACCAAAGAAAAGCATCTCTTAATTTTGCAGCAGAGATATATCAGACTTGTTTTAAATCCAAGGAACAGCTGACTTGGAAGGGATCTCCCCTCTCAGTCACCTGACTCAAAATGCAATGAATCTATTGAGGAACATTTAAAAAAAGAAAAGACATTCTGTAACATCATGAGATACTCTCTGAGAAGAGTTAAGTTTGCTTGATCATTCTGCACAAATGTATACTAAATAACTGCAAAAGCTGTGATTATGGTAGGTAGTGGACAGACTAAATGTTAAGAAATGATGCCTATCGGTAAATGATTTTCCTTTAAACTTTAAAGTAGCCATGATATATAATCTTATTACAACTTTGTTTTTGAGAAATGACCAAGAGTTTCTGGCACTTGTTTGCACCCAGTCTGTAGACATTTTTTTTTAAAAATTCATTGCCTTGTGTGTTTCTCAGGTTTCAAATCTCATTGCTACAAATGAGGTTCTTCTGGAGCAGAATGCCCAGTTCCGAAGCCAGGCCAAAGTGATGACGCTGTCCTCCACTCCTGCACCCACTGAGCAGAGTCTGGCGCCCCCTGTGGGTGCAGTAAGTTCCTACAATCATGGTATCGCCCAGACTCACACCACCCTGAGCAGCGCTGGACTGCAGCCTCGGCCTGTCACCCAGCAAGACCTGGTGGCTCCTACCGGCGCCCCTGCAGCACCTCCGACTAATGCTGCCCCACCTACAGCCCCTCCACCCCACCTCAACCCAGAGATCACGCCCCTCTCAGCCGCCCTTGCACAGACCATTGCCCAGGGGATGGCACCTCCTGTTTCTATGGCACCGGTGGCTGTATCTGTGGCACCGGTGGCCGTGTCCATGACGCAACCTCTGCCTGGCATCACCATGAGTCATGCCACCACCCCGATGGTCTCGTACCCCATTGCAAGTCAGAGCATGAGGATCACCACTCTGCCTCACTAACTGTCAGTATGCAGAACCCATAAGTCAGACTGTAGCATCCTGAATTGGGACTTTTAACATAGATTATCTTCTTTTATGTTACGTTATGTGAGATTCAACAGATGACAGGTCAGATGAGTGACTGTCTGTACCTCTCAGCAGTGAGGTGTCTCTGTAATGATGAGGTTGTCCACCAGAGGGCAACATAAAGACTTCTGTGTTCAGCCGCAACATCTCAAATGCATTTTTCCTCCAGACTGAGTGACCTGTGAACAGCCTTTGTACCAAAGGGGTCTTTTCAAACATAGGCGCCAAAAATAGCAACAAACTGCAAATATGTGAGGTCATCCACACTGTGTCTGAACTCTTTCTGCAAGACCGTTGTGCTGTCCTTGTGGGGACATGAAGACTTTGGAAGCAGTTTGTGTTTATATTTTTGTGGATTGCTCTGGTGTAAATTAACTTTGGTACTTTGCACATTTCAAAAAAAAAAAAAAAGAATAACAAACATTCAACAATCAATCTTGCATAATTTGTCACTTTGTTTTATTTACAGCAGCCTTCTTGTGTTCAAGGAAACTAATAAAGAAGGGTTATTACATCACCATAGAACAGAGGTTTTTAAAGTGGGACATAGGCCTTCTCAGGGAATCTCCAAACAGTCTCAGGGGAGGCTCAGTAAATGTAAATGTAAAACATTATGAGTCATTGCATTATATGTCAACATTAGATCACATTATGGCCTAAATTGGTGTTATTTGGTTAAAGAGATAGTTCAGGGATACCACTGTGGAATTTTACTGTTTTTCCCACTTTCCTCGAGTCAGAAACTAATAAATGCCTTTGGACAGACTTTATTTATGTATTTAGTGTAGTCTGAAGTTATGTCAACAGCAAAGTTACACCTTCTCGGCTCAGTTCTTTAGTTCTGTCTGAGGGGAGGCCTGCAGTCTCAAACTCCTGCTATAGAACATTCTGTGTTCTGTTTGGTGCCAGTTCTATTGAAGCTTATGGAAGATCCATGGAGAAGCACACTAAAACCTGACATATCTACATTGTATGACCTATGAGGAAAGAATTGCTTCTTAAAATGAAAGAAGACACTTCAGAGAATAGCATATTGATTGATTTTTTCCAAATGTGTAATAACCTCTCCTTTTCCTTGCGTCTGTTCACAGTTACTCTTCACATTCATAGTTGACACAGGTAAGATAAATAAGTCATGCTGAGAGAGAGAGGGAGACAGTTCCTTGTGGCAACTGGTCATGTTGACATCCCATTGCTTGAGTTATTTGGGTGGAGTAGCATTGTGTAAACTTGAATCTAATACCCTCTGCTTCTCCAGTAGCCTCATATCCGCGTGGATGTCCAAACAAGAGGAATGTTTGGTGTTTGTGTACCACAAGCACTGGGAGGCATCATGGGGCCGGGCTTGTGAGCTCACACCGGATTTAGGGATTGAGGAGAATGCCCAGTCTGCTGTTTTAAACAACGTGGGGCAGCAGAAAGAATTGTTTAACACCAAGCAGATTCTACATGGCGGAATATCACAATATTTCACCTTGAAATTCAGCTGGTATATGCTTCACCAGACAGGTACAGTCATGTTTTAATAGACTGAAAGTTATATTTCAATACGTGGAACATCTCGGGTTTTGACAAGGTAATGCTGCAGTAATTACGGTAATGACTAAAAATCTGATGACCGTCTTGCCGCAGCAGCGAAAGAGTCAAAAGATGCGTTGTTTTTTTTTTGCCTCCGTCAGTGGGCGTGTTTTCATCCAGATAACGGGACTCTGCGAGGAACAGAAGTTGTCGTCGGCCACTTCTTCCAGAGCTAGGCTTTTTCAGTAAAGCTGCTCCAACTCAACTATAAAAGGGGGCGTTTTAATATCCATGAAAAATGCGACACGGACCAATGGTCAACTAACTGGGTGACGTTATCTTTAGAACGTTAGAAATGGAACGTTAGAGCAACCGTTTGGCCATTTCGAACACACGTTTTAACGGAATATTTTATAACCGACGGTGACGTTTTAGTTTTTCTCGGCTTCAGAAGATAACCACCATGCAAAGCGAAAAATCGGAGCCGAGTGAGCCCAAGGGTGCCGAGTGTACGAGCACCAGCGCGACCGACAAGAAAGCGCTGAGCACTGTAGAGACAGAGGCTCCCAAACCCAAGGGGATCAGTGCCGTCGCGGTGCTGTGGACGTTTGGGAAATGTCTTGGAGCCTTGCTGCCCGTCTACCTGGCTGGTTACTACCGGGTGAGCACCAGTCTACTGGTGTTCGGCATGATGGTCTACACGGGATGGAAGCATGCACGAGAAGCCAAGGAAGCACGCCTGAAGTCAGCCATACAGTTTCTCAACAACGAGCAGGAGTACACATCCATGAAAGTGTCCAAAATCAAGCGAGACCTTCCTGCATGGGTGAGGAATTACCCTACAACTGTTAGCGTGTGTCTTATATTAAAATAAAATCCTCGCACACCAGCTCTCTACTGTCCTTACTGAGCCCACCTTGACCTGGAGTAACCCCACCTTACGTATAGCAAGACAGAACCCAAAAGTGAGGTCACAGTGAACCCTAAAATCATGATACCAGTAGCATTCAGGGGCTTGCAGTGTGATAATATATGTGATAATTGCAGTAAAACAGTCCAGTCGTGGTATTTTTAGTTGATTTGGCATCACTCCAGACTTTTAATATTTTAGACTGTTTTTGAATTGTCTGTGGTAAAAAGTATAATAAACTTATGATTTTAGGTTTCTGTCAGAAAGGGTTAAGGAAAAAGTCTCCCATAGTGCACTTCCTCATTATGCAATAAGATCTTGGAGTCAGTGTCATATTTCCCACTCTTTATTAAAAACTGCTTCTGGTGAAGTATAAGTCCATGCATGCAACCAGGTGTGTACAAGTCCTTTTATATAACATGCAGCTTGTTCGCACATTATTGCTGCTAAGGCTTTTGCCAACTTTGCTGTGGGTGTGTGTGTGCGTGTGCGTGTGTGTGTGTGTGTTTGTGTGTGTGTCTGTCTGTCTATCTGTGTTTCAAGACTAAACTTGTTTGAACGCATAGTGGGGAAATTCATTGCTCTGAGTGCATTGCAACAACTACAACAGAAACACTTAAGCCATATATCCCTTTTTGCAATTGTAACAAAAGGTGGCCAGAAAATATATAGCAAGTATAAGGTCTTGATTTGCATGCCATACACCCTGAGAGTATATATACCCAAAATGGAAATGCTGAAACCCACATGGGGCTGTTTTGACTCAGAACATCTAGCCACACCCTGTTCCTGTGGATTCTTTTTTTCAGTGAGTGATTACAGTGATTACTTGCGTAACTACACCACATGCATTCTCCAAATTAAAATATTCAGAGAGGGCCATTTATGTTTCTCTCTGGTGCGTCTCTCAAGTATGCATAACTACTGTCATGTGTTTGAATTTTCTCTATGAGTTATGCCCAAGAAAAATAAATAAGATATTTCAAGCACTTATTTTATAAAAGTATTGTCCCACACGGACTTATTGCAGAGATAAACCCCATAGTAGCCATCTATATCATTCAAAGTGATCTTTGAATTGACAGTTGCTGCACTAAGCTGCTTCCCTTTTTTTATTTGGAAACATTTGTTCAGTCTAACACATGGTATCCACAGTGCTGCTGATAACATTTCCAGACATACATCAGCTGAATCATTTCCCTAAATTGTTGTGTGTTTATCAGGCTCTATGCACAATTTAAATATCTACTCTCATTGTCTTCCTTTCCTTCAGGTCAACTTTCCAGATGTTGAAAAGGTTGAGTGGCTGAATAAGGTAAAACATCAGTGGTTTCCTATCTCTCTTCACATTTCTTTAAACAGAGACAGAGACATTAGTTTTCCTTCCCTTTTAAGCCCACAGCAAACAGTCATGTCTGTCTGTTCAGTGTGCCAGCTGCTGTGCTGATTGACACTCAGTAGAGTATGCTATGCTAATAGCTGGTGCTAGCTGATAGATGGTAGCACTGCTGCTGTTGCTGCCATGTTCCAGAAAAGGCCACACCCCCATTAGTGTAGCCACTTTGTCTGTACTGCAGAGACCAGGCCCAGTGCCAGGCAACCCTCTCAACATTTCCATTTCATTGCTGGCTAGCTCACAGGAAGAAGGAGGAGCTGCTCAGCTCCCCAAACTGCAAGCCATTGTCCCCCACCCCCTTTGCTCTCCTAGCCCAGAGAAATGAGGGCCATTAATATAGGCACGTGGAAATAAAAGTATTCACGCTAACAAGACCACGAGTTCTGAGCACCAGAGAGCCAGACAAAGCAGAGGTTTGAGATTGGTTACTGGAGGGGGAGGTCAGCAGATTCATCCTTCGCAAAAGCAGGCAGCTGATGACTCACTCCCCACTTATGCCAGACTGTAAACCAACTCTGGGGATTTTTTTTTTTACAAGCACACAAGCAAACAGTGCCTCTGCTTTTGGTTCTTTCTCTCAAGGAATAAAGACTTCACATGTTTATGTAGTAACATTAACATTTTGTCAAAAGTGAGCACATGTAGAGCACAGAATTCATTTTGGTACAGTAACAGCTGAGGGGACTCAACTGGCCACAGCTGTCTCTGTCATTCTGGAGTTATTGCTTATGGAAGCCAAGGCATTTGGCAGATAGTATTGTTGCTATGTGGCTAAAATGACAAAGTTTACTCAAAGAAGTACTCTGGTTGCAGTGCTTTGTATATTATGTATCTTAGTAATAACAGCAGTTTATAATCATGTGGTTGCTGGCCTGCATAGGTGCTGCAGCAGGTGTGGCCCTTTGTCGGCCAATACCTTGAGAAGCTGCTGGTGGAAACCATCGCTCCATCTATCCGAGCCTCAAGCACCCACCTCCAGACCCTCAGCTTCACAAAAGTGGACATGGGAGACAAGGTGATGCCATTATATGACACTGCTGTAAGGATTCACACAAATGATGGATGTTGTTTATATTGTGCAAATTTCTGTTTGCTCCAGGCTATGAAGGTTGTCGGGATCAAGGCACACACTGAGAATGACAAAGGACAAGTCCTGCTAGATCTGTATATTAGGTGATTTATGTTTCTCCATTGCTCTTTGAATTTTTGAGCCATCGTCTTCTCTTTATTCCAGCTTTTAGAGAGATTATTATGGGTGACATTTTTGTTCTTGTACCCTCAGCTTTGTTGGCAATGTAGAGATCAACGTTGA
>JAJHUR010109583.1:0-12755 GCA_027495735.1 Lutjanus campechanus | reverse complement strand
AAGAGCTTAAATATGCTCTTCATTCTGAAAAGTTTGTGTTTATTGTATATTATGAATCATTTCAACACTTCAGTAACTGCATGATGGAAGAGGTTCCAGATGTTTAAAGCTGCTCTTACAGATGTTGCCAAAGCATTTACAACTAAAATTCAGTTATCTGTTATCTGTCAGTGCTTGCACCATAAGTTTAAGGTATAATATGCACCATTTTCCCAAAAAGAAAAACTGTGTAGACTCAGAAACATAACTAAACTACAATAGAAGTGTGTGGTGGTGTCTGTATCAGTCAAGTATCTTTCTGTTGTGTTTACAAACAGCTCGGACAAATCCTACTGATCATACCTGTAGGTCAGATTTGAGCATAAAAATGTTCCAAGAAATATGAGTTATGGGGCTTCATATGATCACTGATTTTATTTGATAACTAAAGTTGATATTAAAGGTAGAAGTCAGAAAGATTTGTGCAAGCTGTTCGTTGGTGGATCAGGACGTCAAATACCAATGTTTTGAGTTAGTGAAACGTTCCGAGTACAGCCAAACAATGAGAAAAAACATTAGATATCAAAAATTAGATATTAGATATAGCCACCACCACACAGGGTCCTAAGTGATGATGAAAGGGATTATGTAATATGAGTCTAGACATTGTTTTTTATTTTGTATTTTTTCAAGAAATGTTGTAGATTATACTTTTAATGTTTGTTTAATAACTGCCCCCTGGCCTCCTGTCATTTTGCAAGAGAGGGCCTCGGGCAAAGCAAGCTGAGTGTCCCTGACCACAGACACCACAGACAGAAAGGAGAGCTGCAGGAGTAGAGAGACTGATGTCTTAGGTTTGATCTGGAACAGCTGATCTAGTCAGAATCTGAATCAGGTTTATTATTATTTAACTTAACAGTGCAGTTACTCTGTGCAATAATTCAACTTGTGCAATAACTCTACTGTCTGCTCTGTCATACAGCATTTCTATTTTTATATAAGTATATATTTTTATGTCACAATGCACATTGTGTACATAATTCTTCATTTTAAATTTTTCTTATTTCTATTCTGTATCTCTACTTCTAATCTATTATAGTATGTAAGTATAATAACAACTGTATAATATCAGTATATTATTGTTCAGAAAATGAAGCACATACCTCTACTGTATATATTCTGTTTTATTATCTATCATTGCCATTGTGTCTCTCTGTGAATTTGATATTTTACTGTACATATTTTTAAACATCTTGTTTTATTTTTCATATTTTCTCTTTCAATTGCACCATGTAATATATTTTTTTCTATTCTTGTAAGGAGCATCTGTAATTTTGAACAATTTCCCCCGGGAGTCAACAAAGTATTTCTGATTCTGATTCTGACTGCCAAGAAGGTTTTCATATGCAAGAAACCTCCCTGGAGCAACACATATTTTTCCTTGAGCCTCCCTGAGTGACTGGTTGAAAATACGTTACCTCCATACTGTTAGTAGTTTATTAAATAACAACACATCACATTTAATCCATTGTGTTTTCTTTATAAAATCTTAATCTGAAAAATAAACAAAATGACTTACGCACAAAATGTTACGCACAAAAAAGTGTTCTGATGTGCTTATCCATATTCATCCGATAATTCAAAGATTGTCTTACTAACCACTATTTATTTTCTCCCCTCTTATGTTTTTCTACCATTTAAGCCACTGCTGTTGGTTTTCCTCTCTTATCTTTCTCCACCACGTGAGCTGCTGCAGTTCAATGTGGACGAAAAAAGTATGAACTCGAGAACTGTGAAGAAAATGACCTAGAATAGGTTATAATATAAAGAAAAACGAAGAAATGTGTGTTATTGTATTGTAAATTATCCAGTAATTCAAAGATTGTTATTTTTTAATCCTCTTATGTTTCTCCGCCACCTGAGCTGCTGCTGTTCATTGTGGCTGAAAAGGGTTAGTTTGAGCTTCCAGCTTGTCAAGAAAGAAACCAAAGGTGCCCCAGAAAATGTTATAAAAGAAAGACAGAGAAAGTGTATGCACTGTATTTTATTGTGTAAACTAGCTACTTATGCACTTATTTCTCCATACCCAGACTGGATGCTGTGCAGTACAGACTTTCCTTGGAAAAAACAGAAGGCTTACTCCCATTTTATCATCCACTTTCATCAAAAAACACTCATACATCTCAAGTGATTATGTGTGTTGTGAGAATTTTTTTTTAACTTCAGTGATGTTGGGTTACTGTGAAGCTTTTGAAATAGTGAATCAGCTGCAGATGTCATGAAATGTTGAGTGGCTAAACTGCTCCCATAATAACTTCAATACCAGGAGCCTCTTTGAACAAGCAGGGCAAAAACAAACGAACTGACACAGGTTTCCATCCGAATGTTTCGAAATTTTTGAGCGAATTTAGTGAAAATGCGCAAAAAGAAAATGCGACTTTATGCCCGTTTCCATTTGTTATTATTTTGCGATTATTGAGAGGAGAGTGCGCCCTGAGATGACGTGATCGGAGAGCGTCTCTCTGCCACAAAACAAACAACACACTTGGCTGACAGTCAACGACTGATTAATAGCATTAATGTTCGCTTCTTTTATTAACGAATTTTCTGCCTTTTTTCGAATTTCTAGCGTTTCCATTAATGTTTATTTTCGCTATTTTTGAAAAATCGAATAAGAATAGGTGGATGGAAACCCCACTAGAGAGACACACAGGGACTAAGTAGACAGCAAACTAATCAGACACAGGTGGGCGAACAACAACAGGTGAACAAAATCAATGATCAAAAAAGAGCGGGAAAACAGACAAAGACAGGAAGTAAAAACAACAAAGACGCACAAACCAAGACTACAAAATAAAACAGGAAGTGACCAACAAAATGTCCAAACCATAACACCAGTGTGGTATTAGTACTTTTACTTAAGTGAAGGATCTGAAAAATTCTTCCACCACTGCTGTTTACAGCTTGTTTACATCAAAATACATGCTTATATTTTTTACTAACTGTATACCTCTATACAGTGCGTACATATAGGCCATTTATATGCTTACCTGTCCACAGCCTGTTCCCATTATATTACTGCACATCCTGTTTACATTACAGTTTGTTTTACAATTACTCACCTGGCTACTACAGTTGGGACCTGTCAAGCACAATATTACATCTTATTTGATATTTTATTTTATATTATATTCCTCTATTTTAGCTGCTGCACTATTTTATGTCTCATGTTGTAGATAGTTTTTTCCCATTTATTTTTCCGCTTAGGTCTTTAAGGACCCAAATCCTGCCCTTTGATAATTCATGAATATGAAAAGTATAAATAAAAAACTGTGTTTTATTTACTCTTTTTTTAAAAACTCTGTTTAAGCAGAGGGAATTTAGTAGAGTCAAACTCAATGAAAAAAGATGTTAAATGTTAAACACTGCATTTAGTAAAACAACATGCTACTTCTAATCCAGGATTACAAAGGTACATTTCTTATTCTTGTACATTTGTACAAAATGTTCCTTTTCTGACTGAAAATTAACAAAGTAGAGCAAAAAAAAATGAAAAGGTGCATTGTTTTACACATTTAAATTCCTAATTTTACAGGTCAGACATAGGAAATGTAAATGTTGGCCCCTTGGCAACGTTAACGTTTTTCAAAATTGGCCCTTTTAAATGGCCTGTATCTGTACGAGCACTGTGAGAGGGAGCCTGAGATCTAGGAATTCCATGGTTTCACTGTTGTACTGAAGAACTCATCATATGTCATATTATTTTTGTCAAAACTGTCTGATATAACACTCATTGTTATGGTGAGGTTTTGTTCACCCTCTAATGTCTCAAGGGAATGGGGTGTGTACTTGAGGGGCTGGGTTGTGTCTGGGTGGGAACAAACTCCAAAATAAAGATCACGTGTTGGCTTGAGTTGTTTTTTTTTACTGCTGAGAAACACCGCCTCCTCGTGGCACAGGCCAGTATGGCAAAAATAACAGCACTTCAGGACCGAACCATTCACTTGACAACGACGCGATGCAATCACAGATTAGCCATAATCTGGAGAAAGTGTCACTAAACATTAATATGGTTTAATAAATAAAATCATAAGTTCACCAAATACAAATAATGACACGTGTCCCGTTTCAGACAATTTAAAAAAAAAATTCTGCTGATTGTTTTGTTCCCCGTGCAGTGAAAAGCAGTGGTGCGGTCCAATAGTATTGAAGGCAAAGCTTAAAAACGGTTTGTTTTCACCCGAGAGGAAGAAGAAGCGTACGTTGCTGAAATTCGCCGCCGCTGCACCGGTTTTTAAAAACGGTTATAACATTCCTTTTATATCTGGTTGGTTTTCTGACAGCAGTTTTCTCAGCTCGCCATGGCTCTGTGCGGGGGTGTCGGAGCCATGGCTTTGCCCAGCGAGCTTATCGTTCACATATTCTCCTTTCTGTCCGACCGAGACAAGCTCCGGGCCTCGGCCGTGTGTTCGCGATGGAGGGAGTGTCTCTTCTACCCCGCGCTGTGGACCGAGCTCAAACTGCGGATAGGTGGTGGTTGTAACGGCGGCGGCGGCGGCTCCAGCTCCGAAGAAACCCCAAGGCTGGAGTTCCTCATGCGGAAGTTCGGTTCCTTCGTGCGGGAGCTGCAGCTGGAACTCGCACCGGTGGAAGGCTACCTTAGCCCCCTGAACAACGACCCATCGTCCACCAGGATGGAGCAGCCTCCTGGTCCCGATAATGACCCGCAGCTGTCGGAGCGATGGAGAGACGCCATGGCCACCTATTTGGACCAGGTGTTGTGTGTGTTCACCAGCATACGTAACAACAGGTAACGTCATCGTTAAATTTGCCTAAAGATGCCTATATGAGTGTTTGTTTTTATTCAATAAATGAAATTGGCATGACACTCCCTCCATTTTTTGTAATTTCAGTATATGGTGCGTCGCAGTAAGCTAGCACCTAGCTAGCTTAGTTAGCTATAAACAAACACTGACATTAGCAGTTACGTAAGCGGGTCATGTCTTTGCAGTGGAGTTAACACTAGCAGCCAACGTTGTCTGAATAATGGTGTTCATGTAACAGTATTTTACATAGACATGCATCAGATAATGGTGCATATGGCGTATGCTTCAGGGTCAAACGTTCGTCTGCGGTTCTTTTGTTGGCAGTTCTATTTCCAATGTTACGTTGGGGTCTTCATACCAATAGATAGGCTACAATGCAGCACTGGTGGAGGCTAGAGAAGGCTTTGTTGGCTGTGACTTGCTGATATCAGCACTGACACACACATATAGTGTGCAGCGTATGTGTATATATATGTACCTCTGGTTACATACTGGAGGATTTAAGTTAATAACCTGTGTGCTGCATATATAAAATCAAGCCCTTTAGCTCAATTCTGCTGCGGAAGTTACTATTCTGTGATTAAGATCCCTGAATCCAGTACAGAACTTCTGTCTATCAGACCTTCTCTCACATTCTCTATTATTCTCTACGGTCCTTTGTGGTATTGAAATAGTACCCCATCCAAAGCACCTCATGTCTTAGTTGTGCTGAGGGGGCTGAAACCTTTTCTGTTGTATGGCTTCTTCATTGAGCAGTTTCCAACATTTTCCGTTCACAAACCTACTGACAAACCTCACCTGTGTCCCAGTTTTGTGCTTTTCTGTGTTGTAGTGTATTCATGCTGGAAATATGAAACAATTTGGTACAGCCAGATGTCAGTATACATGCTGAATTTGCTCAAATCTGAAATGTTGTGTCAGTCAACGAATTTGGAATTGAGCAGAGGTTGCAGTGGTTGGTGCATGACTTGTATCATTTCCTGTCAGCACTAAACGATAAAGAAGGCAGATTTCTTGTATACTAAGGATGTCATGGAGGTATTTCTTCTGTTGAGTAACATGAAAGGTGTATTCTGTGTTGGAACTCTTCCCAAATTTCCGCAAGCCCTGTTCAGTCTCTCATATCCAGGCTGCCTTTAGTAAACCAGCAATAAAAAAAAAGCTTTAGGCCTACTAGGTCAATAAGTATTCTTTGCTGTATATCATAATAAAGTATGCCATACTCAGCTAATTATTTGTTATTTGATTTCTGTTCACCATGTTTATCAATTCAAACTAGGTGAACACTAATCATGATAAATGCCAGGTGCCATATCTAACTTTTCCTCCTATGTTATCAGTTAAAAGTCAGTCTTTTATAAAGCTAACATTGGTCCAACACCACTGGTACTGGTGTATGTTCAAATTTAGGGCTGCAACTAATGAATATTTTCTAGATGTATTGTTTATTGTCTGTAAAATGTCTGAAAATAGTGAAAAATGTCTATCATAGTTTCTCAAAGTCAAAGGTGATATTTTTACATGTCTTGTTTCATCAGTCCAAAACCCAAAGATATTCAGTTTAACATGACCATAGAGCAGTGAAAAGCAGAGGCTGAAAACTGCAATTGTATTGTATAAAATGCAATTTATGCTTGAAGAATTACTTTAAGAAGTAATCGATTATCAAATAGTTGGTGATTATTTTTCTGTCGGACTTACAGTCACAGCTCTACTTAAAATTAATGAGAATAGATAACTCATTGTTTATTAGTGCATTTGCATACTAAGTAACTGCACACAACAGTGCTGGTGGTGTCATTGCAGGGACATTTTGTGAAGTTTAGCTCTTTACAGGAAGATTTACAGGAAGTGGGCTGTATGAGAGCTAATGTGCAGTACCTTGTAGGTTGGTCTATGTCATGTGTGGCTGCATATTGTACGTGTGGTTGATAATCCTTTCCCACAACTTACATTGGTGATCTTCCAAACATCACTTTCAAAACAGCTGTAGGCAGTCTGTTGTGATTAGGTGCACTGTGTCCTCTCTGTTTGCCTAGACTGCTTTTAAAACCATCAACTTTTGGCACATGGCTGCTTGATTGTTGCCAGGTACCAGATGGTTACTAGGATATAAAGCAGTCTAGCAGTGTAGAGTAGTCATAATTCTGTCATGATAGGAGGCGACTCAACAATATACAGATAAAGGGCTTGATTAGATTGCACAAAATGTCTACAGTTTGTTAAAGAGATAACACCCATTTTGAAGTTCTTGGATTGAAAATAGTTAAACTCACTGTTTGATCGAGGTACTGTTGCTTCTGTTGAAAATTCCCATGCAGCCCTTATGCACTGGGGCTGGACAATAAAAAGAATTATGGCATTATGATATTACAATATCCAAATCACAGGAGCTGCAGCTGTTTTGATCAGGGTAAATTGTGTCATAAGAAACCATTATGAATGAAGCGTTGTGGTTCTACAGAGATGTCCAGTCTTATAAATCATATAGAGAGCTGAAGTCACACCCCTTATCTTCGGAAAATATGAACAATAGTCTATGATGGAAGACAAATTATTTTTTGGTTCAACTGGAACTGTGCCATGAATTTACACATATGTTTGTCAGTATAAAACATAATTTTACAAGTCAAGAAAGTCCCAGTTTGTTATAGGTTTGTCGTAGTTTAGTGTTGTGAAATAATCATATCATCACCATCAATCTCGATGTCCCTTGTAACGTCAGGCCAGGCAGCTGGATTCACAAGACCGTGAGAGAATCTATCATGCCAGGCTTCAAGTTATCCGTTTGTGTTCATACCAAAAGTGATGCAGCCAATCCGCATCCTAGGAGGGATTCCTGGCAGCTACAGGTGCGGTTTTAGGTGTGACAAGAGCAAGAAGTGTCCGTGGAAGCACTGATGTGATTGGTTGAGGTTAGCCCAAGTTAGATGTGTGTTTATCCGGTCACCAGCCAAGTGTTTTTTTTTTAAGTGCCTGCAATTTTCCAAACAGTTTCTAAGGACGACTTCACAGATGGTTCTGTGTAAAAAACCATCTGGTGTGTAGCTTCAGTGGCTAACGTTAGCTTTTGAAGGGAGAAAATCATGACATCATCTGCGCGATTTCTGGATGTGTAGTTTCTCTAATTACGTATCTTCGTAGTCTGATACCTCAACAGTTTTTTGACAAACGTTGACTTTTTGACATGGAAAAATATCTTATAAATTGACAAACATCATATGGCAGTTGGCAACTTTTTTCCGACTTTGTAACTGGAACGCTGATAACTCGGCTGTGACATCATTCCCAGCTCCGACTTCCGAGGTAAATGGAACGCAGCATTAGGCTCGCTACTCTCCAGACATAAGGGAACGTGTCTCTTTGGTATGGACTCAACAACAATCACAAAAATCACATCACCATTTTTATATTTGTATCAGTGAAAGTGAAATTCACAGTAAAATTATGACTCATAGTTCAGTCACAATAACTGTCAAAGTATTTGCAATGTGAAATTTTTTTTGCACGTCTTTCAGCCACATAATGCACAGTGTGTGATCGAACCAGATACACAACTTACTGCAGTAATGACTTTAACAAATATTGACAGAGCTAACAGATGGCAATGAGATCCTTCCTTTTGAGGTTATTGTGAAATATCTAGGTTTGGTTCTCTATCAACTCTTGTCTGTTAAGAATACTAACACAAACTTAATGGGGTGTTTTCCCATTGTTAGCATAGCTTGATCTAGTATAGACCATTTCACTGCTGTCATTGATATGAAATAGTTAGGTAAACACAGGTGTTCTCAATGATACTAATTAAGAGCCTTTCCAGTGAGCCAACATGCACAACAGCAGCACCCTTACTCCATATTACCTAATTTAGTATCATTGGTAACACCTGTGTTTACCCTACTAGTTCACATCAAAATGGCTGCTGTAAAAAAAAAGGTCTGTTAAATACTTTTTGTTTCTTTTCTGCATTTCTAACATTCTCTCACTCTCTTGTTCCCTAGAAACCTGCAGAAGCTGAGTCTGTATGGAGACACCTGTATTCTCCAGCAGGAGGGACTGTTGGACAGCTCCAACCTGCACCAAATTCACCAGGGAGACAAGAAGATCAATGAGTGAGCATGGCAACCTAAGTTCCATTTCCTGTCAGCTGTCAGAACTGATTAAATTCAGAATTTGTTTCTGTCCCTAGAGTGGTTACTTGCATTGTAAATAAATTTGACTACATATAAGACTGCAACATGGCATTATATTAGTAACTGATTATCACAGAGGATGAATGGACTGAATATTTGTTGTCTTTTTGATATTCTGTGGATGTTTGTGCGGGTGTGGGACAGTATTATTCACAAAATGGCACTGTTAACCCCCTTGTTTGGAATTGGAAACCATGCGTCGTGATTAATTTACAAAATTGGTAGATGTTCATAAGACAGTTTGGCACACAGCATCACCACATTACAGCACAGAGCCTGTCTACATTAAACACACTTACTGTGTGTGACCAGCTTTCTGTCAACAAACTGTTGGTATAATGTAGCCTGGAGTGCTCAGCAGCATCAGACTCTGGGGATCACAGTCTCTGGAGAGGAGTTATTTAGAGACTGAGAAGTGCAAATGATGATGTACTGTGGCCCTAATAGAACAAGTCTGAGAAAAATAGGGCCTGTTGATGTTATCAGGGTTATCTAAACATGGTCTGGGGTCTGGAAGTAACATCAGAGTTATCAAAGTCTAAGGTCTGGGAGACGTTAGACTTTGATAACTCTGATGTTACTTCCTTAATTGTTGCACTGTATATGTTGATAGCTATATGGTAGTCTGTCAGGTAGAGATATCACAATTTCAATATTAAATTCAAAATTAATCGAAATTAGCTCTCAATTTCAAGAATCAAATTAATAGGCAGAATCTGCAATTCTCCCAGTGTTTGTTTTTCTTTCCAACCCCGTCTACTTGTAGCATATGGCATGTGTACGAAGGAAAAAAAACAACATTTCAATTTATTGTATCCCACTTGATACCATATAGACTAGCTTCTTGAAGAAGTATTTGAAAATGTAAATGACAGTTGTCACGGCATAAAAGCAATGATCTGCTCTGATCTTTATTAATCAAAACTTGATAGTTGTAACAATAACATAACCGTCAGTACAAAAGAAAGATGTTTAAAATCAAAAGTCCTATAGACTCGTGGATTTGGAGAACCAAAGTGTCAGGATACTTTCAACCCATTTCAACATACACAGTATTGACTGTCCAGGATAGTATACAGATCACTGCCAATTTTAATGGCCTTTCCTTTTGGAGTCACAGCACTTCTCATTCATAGCAACCAGTGTGGGCTTGTTCTGAAACACAGTGGTAGTGAGGTGGGTGGCATCACATGAAAATGTGATGTCAATGCATACCTTCTTTGTCCTGCTTTGCAGACTGGTGTGGAAGATTTAGCGCAATTTAGCTTATCTTGGAGTTTTAATGAACCTCAAATTAGCAAAATGATGTCAAACAGAATGTGTTCAAATACAACTGGACAGTCTAGCAAGGTTACCCTGTGTGTTGAATAAATGCTTGAATTGACATGTTCATATCTGTACATTAATACATATCAAGCTAGCTAGGCTAGCCAGTTAGCTTAACATTTATGGTGATGGGAACAAATGAATTTCTGAGTCTTTTTGTCCTTTGTCTTGGTACCATGTACCGGCGACCCGATGGCAGAAGCCTATATAGGACCCGTGACCGGATCTGCACCAGTGAATAAAAACAGAGGCTATAGTCATTTACAGATAACTGGGTTATGGCCTCCTTGTCCTCCCGTCTTGGCAGTTTGAGAGTTGTCTTCTTCACAAAATATCTGTCAATCGGCGCAGCACCTGTGCCCCTGCTGCAGCTGTCGCTGTGTTTCCTTAGCGAAGATGTGCCTAGCTTGCGGCTATCAAAAGCTAATATTTTTTGGCACTTTTTACAGGCAGCAAAGCCACTGACAACGTTGTTCTCACAGTCTTTAATCACACCAAACTTCTCCCAGACGTCCGACTTGGCCCTGGACGATGTGTTGTCCACAATTTGGTATTCTCCACTGGCTATTTTACTTTTTATGTCATCCATTTTCATGCAACGTCGCGCCTGGCTAGCAGCCAGCCTACATCGCTGTCGTGTCGGTGACGTTTTGGCCAGACGTCAAGGGGTCAAAGGCTGTGTTGACTTTCACAATTTAAAAAAATTTAATAATTGCGGCTATTTAGGCTTGGTAATATTAGCGACCTAGATTTTTAAATACTGCACATCATTTCAATTTATGATTTCTTCTGAATACCAAAAACACACTGTTGTTCTCATGCTCTGCCCGCTGGCATTCAATGTTTTTATACGTGCCCACCCGTGAATTTCCATGAATTTATTTTTTCACCCGTTGCATAGCTTTTTTGCGGGTGCCCCGTCAGGTACCCACGGGTACCCGACCCGGTGCAGGACTCTGGTTCAAGCTAATGTGTGCTGTGACTGAACTTGTGTGTGCAGGAGAGCAAAGAGATCAATGTTTTTAAAAGCGTGTTTAGCTCGCAGTACTTTTGTACCGTCTAATTGAATCTCGGTGGTTTTAAGTTTAGTTTCTCACCTGCGTTGCTGTTTTTACCTTCAGGTATCTGCTTTATTGAATTTTTTCATGTTTGCTTTCATCTGAAAAAGCTAAGCCAAGCTAACACGTGTAGGGGTAACTGACTTTATTTTATTTATTTATTTATTTATTTATTTATTTTTTGTGTGTGTGAGGATAAAATTTGGCTTAGATTTGATTTGAATTGGCATAAATGGCTCTCACCACCACTTTCTGCAATTAAACTTGCAGGAAGTAATCAAGCTGGTAAAGTGAATTTAATCCATTTCTTCTCATCCCTCTCTTCATTACCCTTTCCCTGTGCTCTCTGCAGAATCCAGCAGTTGTTCATGGAGTTGCTGTCGAACAGCAGGCAGCTGAGGTGGTTGTCCTGTAGCTTCATGCTGGGTCTTGTGACTCCCTGCTCCTTAGCCTGCCTGTCAAATCCTTCAGCTGAGACCCTGCAGCACCTCAGTTTACTTGACCACCAGCTGGGTATGCCCTGGAAGGATCCATTTGTCCTTAACTGTGTAAATACAAAAAAAACAACAAAAAAAACTCTTGGATTATATCATTTTAAATCCATGACACCTCTCCTGAATGTTCCTCAGGTCCCCTCATCTCACCATCAGAGTTGGATCGTCTGTCTAACCTTCATTCCCTGGCTCTGGATTTCTCTGATTTAACATCTGAGCTTTGTGGTCTGCTGGCATCTCCACGTCGAACTCCACTGCATCGCCTCTCCCTGCTGCTTAACGGTGCCGCCCTGGAGTTCAAACCATTAGAAGGGACAGCAACAGAGGACGATTGGAAGGCTCTGGTAAATTTTGGTTCTCAGTCAAAAGATTCCAAGCCAGGCTTTGGCTCTATTTGATGAAAATGACACCAGTTTCATTATTGATTAGTCTACAGATTAATTTCACAATTAATCTATCTATAAAACTTTTTTACAAAAAAAAGCAGCACATCTTGACATTTAAGAAGTGGAAACCAGCATATATTTGGCATTTTTGCTTGAAAAATGACTGAAACAATTGTTTACAGTTAATATTATGTTGATTAGGGCTGCACAATTAATTGCAGTAATATTGAAATCAAAATATGACCAAGTGCAATATCCACATCACAAACGCAGAACTGAATCTAAGTGCTGCAGTGATGCCCTGGATGAAAGAAAACATGTTTGTTTGGATTAATCAATTATTATATTAATTGCCAACCATTGTGATGATTGATTAATTCATTTGAGTCATTTTCTAGGAAAATGTCAAAATTTGCAGCCCTAGCACAAACCCCAACAAATATCACATCATTGCGATTTTAATAGGTTTGTTGCAGTAAAAATGAAAACTGTA
>JAJHUR010109582.1:0-19630 GCA_027495735.1 Lutjanus campechanus | reverse complement strand
GGGGGGGAGCTGGAACGGTTGATGGTGACGAACTGTGTCCTGTTGGTGAGATATGATTGGAGCCAGGAAAGGGCAGAACCAGTGAGGCCAATGAGGTCAGAGAGGCGGTTGAGGAGGATGGAGTGAGAGACAGTATCGAAAGCGGCAGAGAGGTCAGAAGGATGAGCAGGCTGACATGGCCAGAGTCAGCAGCAATAAGGAGGTCATTAGTGATTTTTAAGAGGGCGGTTTCAGTGCTGTGGTTGGTTCTGTAGGCGGATTGTAGGGTTTCAAAGAGCTCATGGTTGGACATGTGCTGGTTGAGTTGGGCGGCGACTGTTCTTTCCAAGATTTTGCTGAGGAAAGGAAGGTTGGAGATTGGCCGATAGCTGTTCAAATCGTCGGAGTCCAGACCAGGCTTTTTGAGGATAGGAGTGACAGAGGCAGTTTTGAGACAGGTGGGTACATGTCCGGAAGTGAAGGAGAGGTTGATGATGTCGACCATGAGGGGGCATATTGTGGGCAAGCAGGCTTTGACCAGGGGAGTGGGCAGGGGATCCAGGGAGCAGGTGGAGGCTTTGGACTTGGTGACCAGTTTGGTGATGAGGGGAGCATCAACAGGGGAGAAGGAGGAGAGGCAACACTGGGGCGGGCACGTTGTGGGGGGAGGAGCGGCCAGAGACTGGAGTGGGTGAGGGGCAGGCTCTAGTAGCTGGTGGTGCATGGACTCCACTTTGGCCTGAAAGAAGTCCAGGAACCTGGAGCAGAGGTCAGCAGCGTTTGGGGGTCGGGGGTCGGCAGGGGGGCGAAGTAGGCGGTTAATGGTGGTGAACAGTGTTTTTGGATGACTTTCCTGAGAACTGATGAGGTTGGAGTAGTAGTGTGTTTTGGTCCGGGAGAGAGCATCTTTGTAGGTTGCCACTTGGTCCTTGAAGGCCAGCAGATGGACCGTGAGGCCAGATCTTTTGTGGAGCCTCTCCAGTTGCCGACACCTGGCTTTCATGGCCCGAAGTTCGGTGGTATACCAGGGGGCGGGACGATTGAAAGAGACAACCTTGGTAATAGGGCTCCTTCCAGTTTAAATGGCCATTTTGAATTTTGAAAATGTTAAATGAATTCAGCTTCCTCAATAACCCCCAAAATCACTCCAGTATTGTCCAAATCAGCCAAGCAGTTGCTGAAATATTGCCTACATAGGTGATTAGGCTAATTGCCCGATATATGCAAGTTAGCATCCGGCAGTTTCATAATGTTGGGGACCTATATTTTACATTGCTGACATAAAAGTTTGGGGTTCTCAGCGTTTCCAGGTTGGGCTCTACTGGATGGCAAATAGACTGTTATTGTTTGGGAACCACTGTATCAAGCCACTTATGAGCCTCTGTTCATTCTTGTACATTCCTGAGAGTTCATGAAGTACTACATGTATGAATTCATGATAACTCATGTACCCTGATATATTACCCAAAAATCTAAATTTGAAATCTCAAATCTACTGAGGTTCCTCCGGATAATTACTTCATTACTTCAGCTGCTACTTCTGCACTTATGTTTTCCTTATTTTTGATTGTTGTCATTGTTTCTCTATCTTGCTTTTCCATGACTCATATGACCAGCTGATCCTGACGCTGTGTGGGAGAAATGATCTAATCAGCAGTGCTATGTAAACAGCTGTTGATGTTTGTCAGACTGCTGCAGAAAAAAAGTCTCTTGTTTTTATTCCCCAGGAACAAAGAGGTGCTGCCTTCCTCTGAAACTCTCCTGAATTCACAGAGGATGACTGTCATCGCAATATTGTAACAGAGTCTTCGTCTGACAGCGGGATGAATCAATAGATGGCCTACAGAAAAAAACATCAGCATCTTTAGGACTCACATTAATCTACATGCCGTCACATGATGGAACAAGCAGATCCCAAGGGGCCTGAGAGTTGCAAAGCTTTTACTCACTATTACAAAGACTTAAGTGTTCACTTATCCTAATGGCACAAACAATCCAAGAAGCTACTGATCAACTGTCTAAGACAGTGGTCCCCAAATTAGGGGGCGGGGGCATGGAAATATAGAGTGGAACAATGTTGAATAAATATGATTTATGAAGGGAAAATAAACAAAACAAGAGTTTGCTGATGTCACCATGCTGGTCTTTACTTCACTAAAAATCAACTTTTGAATGTATTTTTATCAGTTGTCTCCACAATTATTGCATAAAAATTGTGGGGTGGGGGGGCACTGATCTTCTTTCAGCCTTGAAAAGGAGGCATGCCAGAAAAAGTTTGGGAACCGCTGCTCCAAGATACATAAAGATAAAGGAACTGTGAAAACTGAGCTGGCAGCTGAAACCTCACATACAGAAAGACTCTGTTACTGAAAGCAATTTTTAGATACAAAGCAGACCTGGAAAAGGAGATAAAATCCAACAAAATTAAAATGTTGCATACCTATCACATATAAAGGTTGTAAATTATTCAAAATACAGTTTTTTATGCCTTTTCAACAAAAATAGTGTCCACGGTGTCTCTAAAGACCCCGAAGATATAACAAAGGGCAAAAAAGAGAGAAGATGGCACATCTCTCACAAAGGGCTCCAGGTAAGTGACCGTCCCATCCACTTAATACCTAGGGGGCAGTGCTCACTCCCCTGAGCAGGGAGCTGACCAATCAGAGCAGACTGAGCTGTTTGGAAAGAGTGTTTCAGAGGGTGAATAAAGAAGCTGCAAAATGACCAGTATAAGAAAAAAAAAACAGCAAAAAATGTATTTTATGAACATTAAAGCCTATTCTATTCTATTAGAACCCCCAAATAAATATATGAACCCAACAATGAGCATAATATGTCTTCTTTAAGAGGGACTTGGATCAGTGCAAACTACATAAAGTCTACCCCTGGCACAGCCGGAAAAGTCACATAAAGAATAAATGGGATCCCCAGTCCGATGTAAGAGGGAATCCCTCCAGACAACCTGCATCCAGCGCATCATCACTGGACAGCCAATCAGACGGCAGCCAAGGCTGATGAGCTCCTTATTTAGGCAGAAGTAGAAGAAGGAGAAGAGAGGCAGTCAGGTGGGGAACGGCCCCCAGCCTCAAAAAAGAAGTTCTGGTTGGGTAAGAAAAAACCGACAATTCCAAACACATCATACCCACACTACCTTCTCCCCAGAATATGAAACTGCCCTACACTATGTAGGGGTATGAATTTTGCCCTGAGATTAGATACATTTCGAAAAGTTTTTTTCATAGTCTGAGAGTTCTTTTCATGCAACAAAGTTTGTAATAAAAGCACAAGTTCATGTGAAGCTAATATGAGACTACAGCAGTCTGAGTCAAGACAAATCAAATGGATATCTTCCAAAGTTACAGTCTTTATAGTGCAAATTCTCCTCTTTGTAGTTCCCCAGACAGTGTTTCCACGCTGAGCGGTGGTGCAGGATAGTAACACAAAGAGGAAATTTCTCACTAAAAGGACTGTAAGTTTGGAGGACACTCACTTTATTTGTCTAACTCTGACTTCTGAAGCCTAATATTAACTTCACACCAACTTTGGAATGCATCTTCTCACAGAACACAGACTGTCCATTTCTACCTCCGTCACTAACACTGGAGCAGCATTAAAAAGGGATCTTCTCACAGCAAGTAAGGACAGAAGAACTTTTACAGTGACAAATAATCCTTCCTATATACATTTGGGAATGTGAGCATTGTATTAAAATACACTTGAAAACTATGAACCATTAAAGAACCGGTGTGTAGGATTTGGTGTCATCTAGCAGTGAGGTTATTGCCGCTCGTGTCATCCTCCCCCTCCAAGCATGGAGGACAATAAACATCTCCCACCTGGTCCAAGAATGGGAGGAGGGTGAGGGAAGCGAGAGGAGAGACTCTGTGCTGCTGCCAGAGGAGTGCTGACTAAGATTACAGCGTGCATGGCAATAAACTGCAGTATAACAGGTTTGTGCATATTTCTCACTTTGCCCCAGATGGTCTGAATAAGTCACTAGACTCAACATGAGATTTTGTCTGACATCGTCCTGGACTCACATTCTTCAAATATATAATATTATTCTATGTATTACAAATTTTGTCTTCAAATACTGTATGTTTTGTGATTTTGGTGTTCTATTCTGTCAACGTGACATCTATTGCACATCTGTCCATCCTTCCTCTCTGGCTCTTCCTGAGGTTTCCTCTATTTAGTTCCCCTGTTAAAAGGTCATTTTTGGGGAGTTTTTCTTTACTCTTTTGAGGGTCTACAGGACAGAGGACGTCACACAGTGTACAGACTGTAAAGCCCTCTGACGCAAATTATGATTTGTGATAATGTGCTACACAAATAAAATTTGATTGACTGGTTGAATGAAAGATTTGTCATTAGTTGCTTAATTCATATGTTCAAATATTTTGGCAGTTAAAAAAAAGACCTGTGGCTATAGGATGGCAGTAGACTCTCTCTCTCAAAACGTGCTTTTATACTTAGTAAAGGTGTTTTGTCATAATACTGAATACCACCAACTTAAATTGACTACAATAGTGGTTATATTTTTGATTTATTGATGAAAATTACTGTTGGGGACTATTCAGTACTGCTGCTTACATGTCCATGTACTGCCACTACCCAAAAATAGCTGTTGAAATTTGGACTGTGTTTTAGGGCTGTTCAATTATTGTAAAAATCATAATCATAATTATTTTGATTGATAATGAAATCACAATTATTAAACGGGATTATTCATTGATTTGAGAACATTATGTGTTTATTGGACTTTTTAACATGATGACTTTGAACTGTCAATGTGATTGAACTGAAAAAAAAAATGAAAATGATAAATAATAATAATAATAATAATAATAATAATAATAATAAAGTGAAAAATATATAAATAAATAAAACAAACAATATGTTTAAAAAACTCATTTAAAATAAATAAATATCACAGACTGTATTGTCCTTTTACACAGGGAGCAGTGACACAACAAACCAGCGCACTGGTCACCAGTTGATTATGTTTGTTAATAATCATACACAGACCTCATAACTTCATAGATTTATAACATATATGTGTTCTTGGATAAACGGGACGTCACTTCCTCTGCCACAAATAAGTTAAAAAGATCAACGCCTTGTGAGACGATCTGTGGGAGGATTTCTCTCCTCCTGCCTGTCTGTCTGTTATGTGCAGCTCTGTGTAAGCACTGTCTCCCTCCCTCCCTCACTGTTTAAAACAGCTGACAAATACGTGGAATAAGTTTGTAATTTAACACGAACAGCAGAAAACATGTAACTCAACAGCGTCCTGTCCCATTGTGCTGGCTTAGTTTAAACTCAATCAACAAGAGTTGAAATTGAAACTGGCTGGCTGAATTGAAAACTGAATTGAGTGTGACAGCTCTCCGATTCATACTAATAAAGAATTTTGTTTAAAAATCTTGTTTATTACAATTTGAAATATTCCTAAAAACGCAGCGATCAGCCTGAAACACAAACATGTGAACATGTGCCCTTGTTTTTATAAATCCTGAAAGTCAATCTAACACAGGGTGATGAGGGCATTTTCTGATGGAGAAACATAATTTTTTCAGGCTGCTTCCAGGATGCCTGATGTCAGGGACGGTGGCGGTGCTTAGTGGAAATGCCCTGACGCTGCATTTTTCTCCCCTGCTGCAGAGCGCGGGGTTGTTTTAGAGAGAAAGGAGGCACACCGTTCATCATATTACACGCAGCTGAGGGACGTGGGCTTCTGGGGCCTCAGCGGCAAGCCTGCACCATGCGCACGGAGGGAATAAACTTTCACTACCAGCAGATGGTGATTTCAGTGTCCCAGTAAGACTCCCAGATCATAAACAGCACACTGATGTCTCATTTTATCTCTCTGTGGAGCTGTGGAGTCACTGAAAAGGCTTGTCTCATTCCTTTCTGCAAACCAGGTTTAAAAAAATGAACCATGAAACTGACATTGTACTGTAACTGAGCAAAATTCTTAACATGAAGAAATGGACAGTATTTCAAATAAATTTATTTAGAATACAGATTAAATCAATTTTATATATCTTATCATTTCTAATTTGCATTTGTATTTGTAACAAAATACTTGTTTAAATAATTTAAAGGACCAAGATTTCGAGGGATCGGTCAGCAGATCTGTTGGAATATAATATTGTTAAGACGTTTTCACTAGAGTATAAATCATCTGAAAATAATAATTATTGTCTGTCTTATAATGAGCCCTTTATATCTACAGGGTAAACACACAAACTGAAAACTGGCTCTATATACGGCCCTTCATGTCTGGAGTTTCATGAGTTTCGTGGCCACCGTAGGTTCTCCTTTATGCTTGGAAGGGGAGGGTGAGGCAAAGTGTTTGCAATCTGCAAGCTTACCTCGATGCCACCAAATCCTACACACTGATCACTTGAGATTTCATTTTACTCTAATAAGACATATTTTTATCCCTGTGTTAGTACTGTAGAGAAAGAACTGCACAACAGTTTGCCTGATCAGTCTTTGGTTCAGTGCAGGTGAATCACGTGCAGTGTTGGGACTAACTGTAACTCCACTACTTAACATGTTACTAATTACTTTTTTGAATTAATAATGCAATTGTAATTGCTGAAATTTAAATGAGCTTGTTACTCCTTACTTTCGTCTTAATATAACAGACTTGTATGTAATTCCACTTGCTATTATTTCTATATTGTGATAGTCATATACTTATGTAGCTTTGTAGTTATACCTATGTTATTGGCTCAAGGGCGCCCTCTCTCAGAGGTAGGCTCTGCAGGCCTTAAAACACTGCCAGTTCATGAGCGACGTGCCTGAGGTGAGTTGTTGAGCACAGCACTGTGTACAAATATTGTGAATTAATGTCCGTATATGTCCACCATATGAACATATATGCACTGTAAGTTATGGAAATTTGACTGGAAAGACTTACGAGTGGGTTGCTGTACTTTTTAAGTGATAAAATGTAAAAAAAATAATGGCATACTGCACTTTATGAACTAGCTAGCTGGCCTCAGTGCTAAAATAACTGTTCTTTTGTAGCGTGCTGTGTGTGAGCTGCCTATAACGAGCCAACTGTATGACTGACCAGTACATATTCTGTTCCTGTTTAGGTATATTTTTTATATTATTATAATTGTATTAATAAGCTGTTGTGTCAGGAACTGGGCTTTAAAAAACATTGCCAGTTCATGAGAGCCGTGCCTGAGCGTGCTGTGTGTGAGCTGCCTAACGAGCCAACTGTTTGACTGACCAGTACATATTCTGTTCCTGCTCAGATAATAAATGATGGTGTAAAAAGGACAACGAGCCTCCTCATTATTATCCACACAACACACATTCCAAGGGTTGCTTACCGACAGTTACGGCGAGGCCTAACTGAGTTTGGTTACATTAGCAGTAGACACATGCAGACGATAGCAGATATAGCAGACAAACACATTCTACAGTCTATGATTGAAAGTCATTTGACTTTATGGTGACGTAGCAGAGCCCTTCAATTAGAGCTTGTTTTTTTTAAATACTATAATATAAACTGTTCAACATACAGTATAATTAATTATTATTTACTGGGTGGTTTACATGTATATACAACACCTGTGGTCTTACACCAAATTCTACAGCGTAAACTATAAGCTGCGTTCTGTACATAGATCGAACTCCCTGCTCCCTGGTCTGACTCAACGTATGCACACTGCTGGTATAAGTCCTGTCACTGGTTGCTTGCTTCAAGCAGCATTACTGTATCCGCTATCCATGTTTTCAAAGTCCCCGAGAAATTACAGTAGAACAACCTCCTAGTTGCAATCTACATGCTGAAAATGGCAAATTAGCACCTGGGACGCTAATGGTACAAACATAAACAAGCTAACATTGGTTTAAAGAAACGCTTACAAGGCAGGGCATTTTTTCCCCTATAGTAGAATGTGCATGCATGGAACTATGGAAATTTTGCCATGACTGACATAACAAAAACTGATACATTCAAAACTTTTTCATCGCAATGCGGGCAATGTAAGTTGTGAATAAATGTGATTTGATTAATTTATAAGATACATGGTGTATTTCAAAAGAGATTAATATGCAGATTATTTACAGATTATTGTAATGTTGATTATATACAGACTACTATTATGTAATATTTATATTATGTCGTCCTTGATAATTATGAGTATTATAAACATTAGTTACAATGACAATAGCTATATATCAAATCTAAGATAAAGATAAAGAGTTGTTCATAAGTCAGTTTGCCTCGTATTAAAAGAAAAAAAATCTATTCAAAAAGCCACCATGCCAAGGCCGCAGGTTTGGTCTCAGATTTAGTACAATACTGGTGCCAAGATAAAGTGACAAATGAAATAAAACTGATTGATTGGAACATACAATAGTCTCAGAAGGCTAAAACACAAAATGAGGGTGTGTGTCTGTATACCCTTGCACAGCACTGGGCTGAAATGCTGGTGCAGTAAGAGGAAAAAAGTTATATGGACTGTGATTATAATTTCAGAGCAATTCTCTTTCCAAATCAAAAGGAGGAACACAGAAACACCTGTTTGTTGCTTGTAGCTCTGTCTGTCTGTCTGTCTGTCTGTCTGTCTGTCTGTCTGTCTTCCCAATCCCACTCTACCTAATTGCTCATTGTCTTATTCCATTTCTGCATTTTTTTTTATATTTTTGCACAGTGTTTGTTATACTACTTGTATTTTATATTTGGTGTTGTGGATCCTTGTGTATTACTCTTGTATATTATTACATTTCAGGATTGTTTATTCTTGTATGCATTTTCTAGATTCTCAGATATTTTATTTTTCCATCTATTTTTCCATCTTCACTGTGAAAAAGCAAAGCCGGTGTAATGACTAGGGATGTTCCTGGTGACTAAGTTATCTGTCGATTAAACGCAAAATTTAATTTAGACTAGTCGACTAGTCTAACAGTAAGAAAACACTCAGAAAGCAGTTGGAAATGAGCAGAATTTATTCATTTATAAGGTTAAACACTGTCTGAAAAAAGAAACTGTGCGTATTAAGGCCTATTTAAAGCTGTTAATCAGTCTGCAAACACAAGATCGTACTTTAAATGCCGATGAAATGTGTGACACAAACCTTTAACCCACAAAACATGACAACAGCTCACTAAATGCTTCAACTTTTCAGACTGAAGACGATCACAGTGTCTGTGGGTAAATGACCCAGAGCTGACAGCCTGACACACAGTGTAGCTAACATTATCAGTGCTAGCAGCAGCAGTTGCTCTGCCTGCAGGTTAATGTCCATGTCAGTGCTGAATGTGGTTACATGTTGCTCCAGTCAAGTGATTATATACTAGTTTATTCTCTCCACTTTCAACGTTATTTACATTTTCTAATTCTAAACGGTGCCAAACTGTGCGGGTTTTACAAGCTGTCATCTGTCCAGCTCTGCTGATATAAACATCCGGGGTTACCTGGGCCATCGGGGCATACGCGCTTACAGTGTATGGCGAGAGGGGCTGCTGTCTGATGGTGCTGCGAGTTTGATCGTACAGTCGACTAATCGTGCGCATCCCTAGTAATGACAGCTCCTCTTTACAGCAGTATTGCAGGATCTCCGTTTTAAAAGAATGTGGGAAATTAGCAGAGCTCATCTTTTCACCTGAGCTGTAATGGAGCTTGTTTTCATCCATATACACTGCAAATCTATTCTGTGATACCTTACATTTCGTTCTTTTCCTTAACTTCTTTTTTCACAGAGCTGAACCGTCCTGAACCAAAGAGATACTTTACGCACATTAACTATATTAAAACACTTCAGCAAGCACTTACACACAGACTAGAGACTGGTTGAATGACTTGCCTGAAAAAAAAACCCATCAGAATGAAAGATCCTGTGTAAGGTTGAGGTAATTTTTCTTGCCACATTAATGCATTTTGAGTTTCACACTGTAGAGGGATAAATGGAAACCAGTGGCTGTCTGGAAGGTACTGAAAAACATCGACAAATCTAAAACACCACAGCATCTTGTGGAAACAGGTTAGCAGTAAAGAAGCATATGCAATTTGAACTAAATGTGCTGAAACATGCAACATTACTGATGTGGTCCTTTACGGTAGAGCTGTACACGGAGGGGATGAATATGGTGTGTGAGGTTAATGTTCTGTGGCGTGATGTAGCAGGATGGAGGCTGTGAGGGGGGGTTCACACTTAGTGTGTGTGACATGGTGGAACAGTGGGGTGTTTGACCAGCTGACCCTCTGCAGGTCTGTCCTGCCTCAACATCCATCTGCTCTGCCTGCTGTCCTCAGACCCCTGTGGAAGGAAGGGAGGCCGTCTCCCACCCAGCCCCGTTTGTCTTGTATACCTGCCTTTAACTAAGCATTCAAGTATGTATTATGGTTCCAGTGAGATACAGGAGATCTCTTGGTCTTGGACCAATTAGTCAATCTTGAGGATCCTCTGAAAACCTCCAAATCAAATGAGGTCTAAAAATAATAAAAAAAATATGTTGTAACCATACAGCCCTTAAAGCTGTGGGCTGGACTGATTCCTTTACCTAGCTGAAGAAAAAGCTGTTTCTGGGAGACAAGTGTCCAGTTTCTGCTCAATTTATACACAAGGTGAGACTGACGTGGGGCCCATATAATTCATGGGCATAGACTAATGAGTATGAGGAAGGGATGGACCCACTAGCGATAGTCTTAGGATGGTATTATACGTTCTGCGCCTGCCAGGGTCAGACCCAACATCAAGACCGATTTCAACCTATATGGATGCAACGCATAGAAAAGATGATTCGTTGACGTATCTATCAGTTAATATTACACGTGACAGATCTAAAATGGAAAACGACATAAAAGATGTAAAAAGATGAAAATGACATAAAAGGCACTACAAGACAAAAATGACGTGAAAGACATAACAAGACGAAAAATGAGATGTAACAAAAAAGATGTGACAAAAAGGAAAAACAAACAAAGACATAATGAGTTCAAAAACCATGTAAAAGACGTAACAAAATGAAAAACAACATACAAGATGTAAAAAGACTAATACGATGTAAAAGACCTAAGAAGACGAAAACAACGTAAAAAAAAAGTAACAAGACAAACAACATAAAAGATGTAACAAGACAAATATGATATAAAAGACCTAACAAGAAGGAAACAATGTAAAAGACATGACAAGACAAATATGTGGTTAAAGACCTAACAAGATGAAAAAGCTGTAGTTATAGCTTATAAAGTTATAAAAAGATGAAAAAGAGGTAAAACACAAAGATGAAACAGACAGAGAGGGAGACTCGTGAAGAAATGGACAGTATTTCAGATAAATAAATCATGTAGCAAATAAATCATGTAGCAAAGGTGAGGTTCACTTAGCTTTGCACAAAACCAGCTGGTAGAAATGTCCTTAAGAGGGCTACATTTTTTCTCTCTTGGGAGTTAAAGTAAAGTTGTCAGAAACATCACTATTCAAGTACAGTACAAATACTTGAAACCTCTATTTAAATACAGTAACAAAGTATTTAATGTCCTTCAGATGATGACTTTTTATTTTTATGTTTCAGAGCTTGTACTTTTTTCCTTTTAACTGGATAAAAAAAGTTGCATCAGTACTTTTTACACAAGTATCTGTACTTGTATTTGAGTAAAGACTTCTGAGGGCTGCACTATCCTGTATACTCTATAGAGACTGGAGTAACGATACGTTGATTCATTTTGAAATAGCAACAGCCAATGGGGAAACTGTAACACTTGGATAACCAGTGTTGCAACATTCTTGACTCAGCTGTCCAGTCAGTCGGGGACAGACCTCAGTGTTTGTAGGGCTGTCTTTGCTGCAGACCAGCCAACAACAGTGGACTGCACTCCTGCTTAGTCAGCAGATCATTTCAGAAAAAGTTTTCACATTTTTATACAGAACTTTTTTTCATTTTTCTGTTCAGTGTCTACTTGGATTGACAATGTAAGCCTATAGTCTGCTCTGGAGGCTCGTCATCTGAAATGAATGTTGGACATCCACAATATGATTGGTGGACAGTACGTTAGGATGTGTCCTCCACCAACGACAGTGGACAGTTTTTAAATGTTTGCAGTTGCTCCGTTCTATATAATGCCTATCAACACTGCCATTTTTTCTATTGTGATCTCAACATTAAACACACATGTAAGTTGTGCTGCTCGGCGTCTCTAACGTTAAAACCATAACAAAGGACAATGTGGAGTAGGATGGAAGCTGTTGTCTTCATTCACAAACACCATTGCTCAGTGAAAATCACGTCTATCTGACATGACTCTGGCAGAAACAGTGTTCATGGATCAGGTGATGTATTAAAGTTTTATTCACATCATGTTAAAATTCCCTCTTCAGTCTCCGACATGTCCAACATCCCCGTGTATCGATGTATCGCGAGACTTTGTATATCTCTTAATGGATGCACGTGTGAAAATATATACAAAGTCTCACGATACATTGACGGCATGTTTACATGCTACCTGGGAGGCTACAGGTGACATTTCAGCTAAAAACATGGTGTAAATGGCATCTTTTGTGGTTAAATTTTAATGTCGCGGCTCACAGACACTTGGATTACACCACACAAGCAGGATGGAGACATTTTGTGTTTGTTCTGTGTTCTTTTTTTTACATTTACATTTGGTCTCCATTCACTGCCATTAGCTGCAACCCTGTTTTCTGCTAAAACTCCAGGATTGTTTTGTGAACTGAAGACCTTCACCCATCTTCACATCGGCATACTGAGTGGACTATCATCTAGGGGAGGAATATCGCGTTAACAATATAGTAACCTCCATGTTTGTATTTTTATGTTGTAGAAATGTTAAATTGTAAAGGTAGATATTCTGGTGTTGACCAGTAATGATTCAACATCCTTGTGGATGCACTTTAGGACGTAACGAATATTCTGGCATGTAAAGGCTGTCTTATAATTTTGTCAGGTTGCAGCTGCTGATAACTGATGTGGTGAAACTGCTCCAGTCAAACGATAACTTAAACAATCCTTTTAGTACCCAGATCTAGAAAAAATGGCTTTGCTCAGCACCTAACACTGCCAACTTTCTTCATAGAAGAAGAACCCGAGTACTGAATGAAGCACTCTACTGGTATCACTTTAAAGGGTACTGGTATTGTAATTTTTTAAACAATGTCCAGCCCTGATTACCACTACATTCTTCACTTCAACATTCTCAAACCCTCCATTTTGTTGCCATCATTTCAGGTTTAGACCTTAAAAATTAAGCTAACATTGACTCCATGATTTCCACCTTAAGTATGCTCATCAAACCAGGTTTAGGCCATAGTCACTGAGCAGGATTTAATAATGTTCATGTTCTTCCCACCTCACACTGAATAACTGAACGATCACTGTGAAACAAATACAAATACTTGTTTTATGCCTCAATGCAGAGTGCAGAGTGAGTGTACAGCATGTGTGTCACAGTTTAGTTCAAGTTGTGTTTCAGAGACTGTGCCTTACCTCTGTATTCTGGTGTTGCAGAGGTCGATGGGGATGAGCTATCTCAGCGCTGATCGATTGCAAATGAGAACTGTTCAGACTGAGGCTCCAGCTGTCCACAGAATGAGAGCAGAAAAAAAAAATCAATGAATGAATGCTTGAATCTCTCACCCCGGATCAGAGAAAACTCTTGTGCCGGGGAAGAATCAGTTTGGATTCACATTCAAAAAAAGAAAAAGTCATTTAACTGTATGCAGAAAGCTAATCTGCATACAATCTGTAGTATACATCTTCAAATGGGCTAAATTTGGACCAAATCGGACAGACCAAGATTTATTCCAAAAAAACATACTGAAATGATGTTGGGTGCTTGGTGGGAAGGGGACACATTTCAGGCTCAGTACCAGTTATTTGGGAACAGATGGTGCAACTGGGAACAAAAGCCATCTCCCCAGTTGAAAAAATGCAGATTTTGGGGGGTCAGGAGTTAAAGGGCAACTTCAGTATTTTTCAACCTGGACCCTATTTTCACATGTTTTTCGGTTTCAAATATTATATAAAAAGCTTAATATTCGTAGAGAATAACAAACTGCTTCAGGTTTGACAAGAATTCACTGACATGACATAACCTAAAGGAAAGTGAGGGAAGGACAACAAAAAAGAGAAGGAAAACCACATCAAACCGCCTGTTTGCCCACCTGCCCAGTACAGCTTGTAATTCTTAATAATAAAACAATGTAAATATATTTTATCAGCTTCTCTGAATCTGCCTGCCTTTTTAATCAGTCACCAAGTTTGTCTGGATGTGCACCACTGTAGTCCTGCATGTGTGATTACACATAATCCCTTGAAGAAATCTTAAAAAAATGTTAGTGTTCAGATTTTTTTTAAAGTATTCCCACGACTCTTGGAAGGAAGGAAGCAAAAGTCTCCTTCACATGCAGGTCATCCACCGTGTTACCTCCAGTGTTTTTCTGTCTAAGTAGGACAACAATTTTTGAAATTGCTCCAGAATTGAGGGAGAACGCTGCAGCTGTCAGAAGAAAAACTGAACGGCAACATAATCTTTAAGGACAACTATACAACATCAAGCTCCATCTACAAAAAGTGCTTGTTTTTTGTCATTGACAGGCTTGGATTGTTATTCCAGGTGTTACAGAAAAGATCCCTACAGAAACAGTGCTTTTTGTTGAGGAGTAAGATCCTTTTTGTTTAACCAGAAACACGTTGTATCGCTCTGTTTAAAGTGACCAGACTCCATTGACAAAAACAGTAATTTTACCTCTCTGTTCTACTGCTGCCTTGATCAGTTTTTAACCCTCTAAAACAACAAAAGTTGCATAATAACACAAACCTAGCCAGTGTTAGACCAGAGAGTTAAATGACTGTGTCTGTAAATGGAGTCTGGTCGCTTTGAACTGAGTGACCACCTGTTTCTAGTTAAAGAAAATCTCACTCTTTAAATAAAGCCCTGTCTCTGGACGTATCCTTTGCATAATGGCAGACATTCAGAACAACAATCTGAGTCTGTCAGTGGAACACTTTGATGGTGTGCAGTTGGCCGGAGGGGATTATGTAGCAGCTCAGTTTCACTTCTGTCAGTAGTACTCTCCCTCAATACTGGAGCAATTTCAAAATTGTTGTCCCCATTAGTCACCGAGTGTCTCAATGGGTGAATGAGAGGCAAATTGTGAAGTGCTTTGTCCGTGAAGGTAGGAAAACGTTATGTAAGTGCAGTCCACTTACCATTTCCCACTGTGGTATGCCTTCCTTCTGGAATTTTCTTTTAAAGAGTGTCTGAATACAGTAGATATCTGCTACAGAATCTGAAAAAAAGGAAATAATAAATTATAAAAATAAATTATTTTTCATGATGGAGTGTGGAGGATGAATTTAGGAGTCTCACAGCCTGGGGAAAGATGCGGAGTGGAGGTACAATTTTCTTTTGAGGACTTAAAGAATAAAGCATTTAAGCTTTATATTAATTACATTCATATGGTGTCTCTCTGTTGTTGTCTGCTGTGATTAGTAGCCTTGAAAAACACATTTTAAACCCAGGAATAAGAAACTGAAATGTTAAAAAATAAAATAGATAAAATAGATATGAAACATGGTACATTAATGTGTGCATATGTGTGTGTGCACGCTTCATACCGCCCCTGCATAAGTCAGTGCCCCAACTCGAGCCACCCCTTTCGAAAAAAAGTCTGGAAATGCTCCCGGCTGATAGCGGTCACAGCATGGAAACTTATTTTTTCGCCTGCAAGTTTATCATCTAGATATTTATTATGAGGCAGTGTGGAGGCTTTACAAAGCTCCAGCTGGCAGGGAGCACTTTAAAAATTTAATGAATGTACATTTTTACTGTGCCAAAATATTAGATTGTAAAAATACAGTCAGTGTATCAGAGGCTGCAGAGGAGTGACCTCTGGACTGAGCTGGCCCCACTCATGGTTATATAAGTGTAACAGGTGCACTTTGCTCTGTTCAGTAAGTAGAATATCAGCAGTGCTGGAAATGGCCAGATGTAACTGGAGGGACCGTACGTACACTCAGCACCACAACAACAGGCCTGCTTACAGTATGACGGATACCATGCATGTATTACTGTAGAAGCTTGTAAACAAAAAAGCGTGGGCTTTTCCATGCTTGAATGATTTGTTGGTTTTTTGTTTTGTTCTTTGTCAGGTTTGGAAAATTAAATTCAACCCAGTTATCACAGCTTCTTCTTTTTCGTTCAGTATATATACATATATATATATATATATATATATATATATATATATATATATATATATATATATATATATATATATATATATATATATATAAAATTTTGTAAATTTCTCACTCATACTGAACACAAGGTCTGTCATTGACATACAGTATAAACAAGTCCAGTTGCCTTTGATTTAATCCTTTCTAGAAATTACAATGACCTTGACGAATGAGGACATTCACAGACAACATTAAATTAGATTAAAATTGAACAAAATTAAATTAAATTAAATTAAATTTATTCCACTGCTAGATGCTTACTTCAAGAAACTTTTTAAATTTTCTAATGAAAAGACTTTTGAAATGATTTTTTTCATACTACAAAGTTTTCTAGTGGCTAGTGCCTGTGCACTCTTTGCCCTATGATGTGACTGTCAGGCACTCGTGTCCTGCCATGCTCCTTACAAATCCCATTTTCCTGTAAAACTGGCACAGACCCACTCCCCAGCAGGGCTTCCAACACTGACTCGAACTTGTCTGATCGAAACTTTAACAGAGACATTAACAGATAAAGCCTGCTCTGTGTGCGAGGCCCATATTCTTCGTCCTCTGGCAGACAGAACTCAGGGAAAATATAAGGAAAAGTTTATCGGTACAGTTTGTCGGTTCCTCCTCTCGGTGGGCGTGTCTGTGTGAGCACAGTAAATAAGTAGTGACCCGAACCTAACTTTACACGCTGTGTGTTTGTGCTAAATATAGCGAGGATGTCGTCTGCAGGAGAGTATGACTGCATAGTGATCGGGGCCGGCATCCAGGGCTCCTGCACGGCCTATCAGCTGGCCAAGAAGAAGAAGAAGACTCTGCTGCTGGAGCAGGTGTGTGTCTCACACTAAACTTTGTCCCACAAGACTTGTTATGAACATTAAGCACCGCTAAGAGAGCGCAGGAGATACTCCAGTGTTCAGACATGGTGTGTGTTGGGATCAGGTTGCTTTACTGAAGCCTTACTCAGTGTAAGTGATCAGAGACATAATAAGTAGTGTGACCTGTGAAAGTCAGAGAACTGCAGCTCTCCACTGAGCCGCTGCAGCAGCTGCCATTATTTGGCATTCATATGTTGCCTGGCAGCTCTCTGCTCCTGCTGTGTGGCCAAACATGACACTCTGTTACCTAACATTGCTCACGGCTCTGCTTTGATCAGACTCGGACTACTCATTTAGCAACTTGACATTAATAGACACATTCAGAGCTGCAACGATTTACCAATAATCGATTATTAATGGGGGTTTTAAGTGAATCATCAACTATTTTAATAATCAATGAATCATTTTGCGTCAATATTTGGAGAAAAAAGTCCAAATTCTGTGATTTCACTTTCTTAAATGTGAATAGGCCTATTTTCTGGTTTCTTTTCTCCTCTCTGACAGTAAACTGGATATCTTTGGCTTGTGGATAAAACACGACATTTGAGGACATTTGAGGAAACACTGATCTTTTTTTCTTTTTCTTTTTTTTTTGCCATTTTCCGACTAATTAATGAATTAATTAAGAAATTATCGCAGATTAAGTTGTAGCCTAGACACACTGCAGATAATAGGTCCTAACATAGCCTACTTTTTGGAGTGTGTTCTCGCTACATACATAAATTCATTACTACTTACTTGGGCTGCAGTTAATGACAATATTATGATATCGCAATATGACAAAGTGCAGAATCCAAACAAGCAGAGCCAAATCGCGATTTTTGGAAGAAGCAAAAATGTGTGAAAAAACAGAATCATAATGAAGTACTGTAGTGCTGCAGAGATGACCTGGGCTAAAGATCTCGTTCTCCAGATGTAAGAAAACACGCATGTTTGGTTCAGACCTCAATATCATATCATAATGAGTTTAATCGCTATATAACTTTTTTTTACCTTATTGTGCAGCTTTACCACTAAGTAAAATACGCCAGCGTGCACACTTAAATCACTTTTTGCGACACTCTCTCATAGGGATGCACCGACACCGATACCAGCATCTGGTATCGGTCCGATACTGTCCTCACGTACTCGTCCTCATAAAACTACTCCGATACCACATCACGAAAAGTAGCCGCTCGACACAAGCAAACATTCAAAGAACCAACACAACGCAGAGTTCAAGACGTTTGCTGATGCTTACCCTCTTTTTTTTTGTCGCGTCGTTATCATCGTCATCAGTGAGGGACTCACACACAGAGTGCACCTGTAGACCGGCCGCAGCCAGCCGCTGTCCAATAAGTCCCGGTGGGCGTAAACTAGTTGAATGTCTCCACTAATTAATCCAAACACGAAGGAAAAAACACCCTCGTTCAACCCTTTTTTCTTGGTTATAAGCTGCTACAACTTCTCTTTGTGTACTTCATCTTCACTAAAACCATAGACATATATACGTAGACGCCGCATTGACTGCTGCTGCCGCTTAGAGCGACGTGCCTACGCGGCGGCCATCTTGGAACAGGACCACTCGCTCCTACAGTGCATTACGTCTATAGAGGAATTACATGTTTGCACTATAAAAATGATCATAAATCGATCAACTGCCAAAATATATTCACGCGGGTTGTTTGTTACAAACGTCAGACATGGAGGACAGACAGGCATGCTTGTAGGGTATATATTGCATTTGATTATTATTATTACTGCTATTATAATTGTATTATTATAATTATCATGACTATCATTATAATTATATTGCTATTATCATCACCATTTTATTATTATATCATTATTATTGTAATTTTTTGTTATTATCATGATCATTTTGTTATTATAACCATTATAATTAATATTGCTATTATCATTTGTTATTTGTAACCAGCATTTTTATAACATCCAAGCATCCTGTGTCATAGCTACATATGTGACGTTTTTAACAAATCAAACCGTTTGGAAATCGGTCGAAAATTCAGTGAATAATTCTACTTTAAGATTGTGGAGTACCTCTTACCTCCATAGATGTATGTGCACTTCCGCCTCTGCGAGCCCTGTACTAAGATGGCGGCGCTTTAGGCACATCCCTCCACAGTCGATGCGGCGTCTACGTATATATGTCTATGACTAAAACGGCCTGACAGCACAGTACACCCAACTTCACTCTTTAGGGTTCACAGCAGGGTCAACAAAACTGTTGCACACATGGCTCTACACTCACACCTGTCCCCCCTAAACAATGACAGGTAGGAACTAATTAGCTCTTAGACAAGAGAGTCATGAGGAAGAAATTTAAATACCACACATGTAAGTGCTGTAAATGATAATGAAATAATTATCATATGAAACACCATTTGTAACAGTAAACTTAATTCTTCAAGTCCATAATCATATTGTGAAATTATTATGCAGAAATATATCACGTTCACAGTAAACTGTACAGCTTAATAAAGAACACAAAATCAGTAAAGTAACTTACTACAGACAACCCAGAAATTAGAAAGTGAGCATCTAATGAAAATAAA
>JAJHUR010109580.1:0-27924 GCA_027495735.1 Lutjanus campechanus | reverse complement strand
AGCAAGGCTGCATTTATTAATTTATAAAGCAAGTCTGAACAAAGCATGCAAGCTGTTTTGGGTGTTTTACATGCATAAATTATGTTGTGTGGGTATGTTTCTGCATCCAGAGTGCATGATTTGATAGCACTGTAGCACTTTACTCCCCTAACAGAGGACCAACACATAGCTGATCTGCTGCTTTCTTTGGCAGTTCAATCGACTGAATCACACAGCCAACAGCCTTGCCACTGTGGAGGGATTATTTGGTAATCTCTACATTTTTAATTTAGCTATGGAAATTCCATTTTATTTGTATAGCCTTACTCATTGTCTCAATGTGCTTTACAAGCCAGCAGTAAGCCTGTAATAGTTTGCACTTTCTCGTGTAAATCATCACAGGACCAGTTGGCATTTGTCTTGTAATCTCTCAACTCCACTTTGACTTCTTTCTCTCAGTGTCAACAAATGTCTTAATACCCACATTCACTCACCAGAGCTCTCAGTCCCAGGATTAGCTGAGTCTTCTGTTTGTAGTTCAGAAGCTCTGGGACCATCTCTGTCACCAACGTGATGAATTCAGCCAGTCTGTCATACTGGTCTACATTTCGCTCCTGGGTCACCTGCCACATACAGGCTGACATCAACCTTAGTGGAGGAACCAGGAGACGCAGGGATGACAGAGGAAGGTGAGGATCTAACAGAAGAGGCAAGCAGTAACAGCAATAAACACATCTCAAAATTCAATATATAGAGATGCTCAACAATATATCTATCACACAGTAGCACTTTTACCATTTATATTACATTTTCTGACACATTTTACCAACAATTTGTATAATTAGCAGAATTAGCTCATTATACTCTCGTATACTCGTATGGTCTAGACCTGCTCTATGTGAAAAGTGCCCCGAGAGACTAACAGAGACTTATGTAAAATAAACTTGACTAGATCTCAACCAGATATTTTAAAGGTTGGACAGAGGCAAGACACAAGGACGACTCTGGGGGCAGATTTGCAGAACAATAACAAGCAAAAAAACAGATTCAAGAAAACAATACAGGCTAGAATGACTGCATCATGGTTGTATGCCTGCACCATCCAGTCAAGGTGTAGTTCATACCTATGTGTGTCCAAACTTAAAAAATATATGTGGTGCAGATTTTGAAGGACTTAAATAAAAGGTATTAAGTGTACTTTTTGGCAAAATGGAATTTATCACTGTACATGTGATTCCGGTGAATAATTTCCAGGTACAAACATGCTGTCTTCACTTACAGACTATTTTTACAGAGGAGTACAGAGGAGCTGGGGTGGTGGCAGTTATGGTCGGGTGCTTCTCCTTGCACAAAGACAGGTGTTTAATGAAGTCCGGCTTACGTAAAAGCATCGACTGGCAGTGGATGCAGTGGTAATGCCATTGTGGTCGGCAATTTAACCCACATCTGTGAATGGTATACCCTAAAACATAACATATTATTTCAGGATCATATCATTCAAAAGTGTAAATCAAGTAGCTGGTCACCACAAACAAATTGCTTTGTTTGCTCAGGCTGCTTTTAATGCATAGACACATTGTAACTCAATTTGCATTTCCTGAGAAAATGTTTACAGACTTTACCTTCATGGAGAACTGCACGGTTGAAATGGCTCTCTAAATGTGTTCTGACCTTGCTTAGCTTTGTTGGGTGGAACAAAGCTGAGCTACAGAACGGGCAGTGGAAGTCCCTGCAGCATGTGGTACACCTTTTCAGTTCAGGCAAGGATCTTCCTTCTTGGATTGTTATATGCAGCTTTAAAAAGAGACAGCCTAATTAAACAAATTATTAAACAAATTAAACATTTTGAGATCATTTCACAGACATAAATTAGACCTAAGCCTTGTAGTGGACCAAAAGACATGTTGGATTTTCTGTGCTGGAATGAGCTGAATTTGTGTCACATGAATCACTTCATATGCTACATATTCACATGACAGAGTCAAACATGTGCAGGTGCCAGCATAGACCTGCAGAATGTGCCTACATAATAACTGCTAAAGATGCCAAATGTGTCATACAATATTACACAACTATGTCAAAATGAAGACACTGCCCGATAACATGCACTATGGGGTAAACAGGCAGTCAGCACAGTTTAGGAAGATTATTTCAACTTTATAAAAATGGTAAAACACTGAGTATTAAACAAGCATTTACACTGAAAACAGCAGGCTAATTTGATTTAATCTGACAGTCACAGATCATCTCGACATGCTTTTATCATCTTTTTAAGTTTAATTAATGCGCAGACTAGAATTAATTATAATAGTCAATAAGTAAAAATAATTATCAGACACCAAGTTGTGCTTGCCAAATCAAGCTACGGTTTCATTAACGTAACAAATAAAATAAAAAAAGAAACATTATGCTCGAATCACAATTAGACCTTGAAAATGGCGTTGGATCTTTAACGAAGTTAAAGATTAAAAAATAATTGACTTTTTAATATAATTTGCTACACGGACGTCTTGTGAAAGACGACCTCTTTCAGCAAATATTCTGCCAATTTCACTATCAACATGTGGGGTTAATTATAGGTGACCAACCACCTATATGATTAACTTGTGCTCATTATGAAATTGCCATAATACACGCTAAATGAGGGCGTCTTGCCCGAAACGTCTGTCTGGCAATAGGTGCGTCTGCTTGTTCACTTTCAGTACTCACACTTGTTTGTCGTCTCTCTTCATCCATCGTGATAGTAAATTGAAACGCGGTCCTACAACTGCGGTCCTGAAACTGCAGCCTCCTGTACTGTAGCTATGCTCCAGAGCAGCAGGTGGCGACAATGAGCCGAACACGCTGGTTATCAACCCTGTATTCCCGACCAGCAGGGGGCGGTGTTTGCTTAAGCGGGACCGCTCTCGTACAACCTCAGCTCCTCACTGAACCTAGCGGTTCATTTGGACTAAATGGAGCACCACTGCGGCGAGGCTGAATTTATAAGACCCATTTAACGTCACTAAATGTACAATATTATATCTCTCAAATACGTAACTAGTTACAAGCATACCCGATACAGACCTGCTGCTGGGTTTTTTCGAAAGCGCGTTAGCTGGCTTAGCTTTGCTAGCCGTTGCAGCCAGGTATGTAGCTAACAGTAGAGCTGAGAGCTTGTCAGTCAAATAGTACGTTTTATCTAATAAAACTACCTAGACATCCCTCCAAAATGCTGTGAGGATAGTGAATCGTAGTCCACGTTTTTGGCAAAAAATGGAGATAAAAAAATTAGCCTTCACCTAGCACTTCCGGTTCCCTGTTTTCAAAATAAGAGGCCGACTCAGTGAGTTCATCACAAGTTCAAATCTTATTGACCTGTCTTGAGGAGAATGGTGAGCAAGGGATTGCCTGGCAAGTAGTTGCACTTTGTCACACACAACAACCTTTATATTTGTACATGCATACGTATGCATACACACACACACACACACACAGGTGGGTGACAGTTTCTTGTCAAATTAGCAAGCTGACTCCTGACAGCTGCTGAGGAAAATAACTTCAAAGAAATTACATCATTCTCTAAAAACTAATCTGTTAAGTAAAATATTTATTTTATTTATTAAGAATAAATAAATAGTAATAGGACATTCTGCATAATTTGTACTTTTACTTTTGACACTTTGAGTATGTTTTGCTGTTACTGTAGCCGACATTTTGAACACAGTACATATGTGTCCTTGTAAGGAGCTGCAGAACAACTTCAAAGCCCCTTGTCATCATATGTGTCTCTCATCAGCTTGCTGAAGGGAACACTCTGTCAAATGAACCCTTGACCCTTCTTCCAAAACAATATTCCTGTCAGCACATTCAGAAAATAACCTCTGAATATGAAAAATTGAAAAAAACTGACATTGACCAATGAGAAAAGACATTCATTTACTTTGGGCTTTCTTTAATTAGGTTTTGTACCCTCTTGCCCAACAGGGCATGTGAAAAAAGACATTAACACTGAATCCTGATGTATTATGTAAATATTAATATTCATATATTAATATTTAATTTAATGAGTTTGAAAGGGGGACTTCTGTTTAATAAGTACTACCTTTGTTATTTTAATAGTATTTGGTTGTTTATGTAATTTAAATGTTGAATCTACCCCATCATCAGCATCCTCCTGGTTGGAGGACCTGCTGTCCTTTCTCAAACTTGAAAAAATCAAGTTCACATTAAGAGGCTCAACTGAGAGATTCAACATGAGATGGCAGCCCCTAATCTCATATTTTAACAATTTAAGAATGCCTTCAAATGAGCAGTCTTTGAAAAATGAGAGAAATTACTCTCTCTCTCTCATTAATGTAATGTCCCAAGGACTATTTTCTTCTTTTTCTTTTTCCTGCCCATCCATTTTTCTTTCCCTTCTCTGATAAACTGTATTTTTTTCCTCTCTTACATCATTGATTTTATTTTCTTTGTATTATTATTATTATTATTATTATTATTATTATTATTATTATTAATATTAGTAGTAGTAGTAGTAGTATGTTGTTGTTGTTGTTGTTGTTGTTGTTGTTGTTGTTGTTTTCAAGTTGTTGTTTTTTTGTTTTTTTTACGTTGGGGGTGGGTTGGCGTTGATGGTGATGGGACTGTGATATTTTTGTAATTGTAACAAAAAATCAATAACATTGTATGGAGTATTTTTAAGTTGTAGTATTGCTACTTTTACTGCGGTAAAATATCTGAATATATGTTTTATCACAGAGACCTGTCCTTGAACTGATCGGACCTTTACTGAATGTAAAGCTGGTGGCGCCATCTAGTGTCGTGAGCTCTGAATTGCCTGCTGGCTGATCCGGTCTTCGTCAGCCAACCAGGAAAGAGGGCTTGCCGTGATCTGGACTGAGGCGGATGAGACCAGAAACCTTTGTTCTGTCTCTTCTTCCGAAGCGAGAATAAAAACCAGAGACCATCAATGCGTCCTGCAAAACCGCGTCCGCACTGTGTGGGTTGGCGACCGCCGATGGATGCTTTATTACTCAGAAATTAGCGGAATTTATTCATCATTAGGCTTCATCTTTTTTCCCCCTCTGATCGCTACAACCCGAGAAAGACATCTGGACGTTTTTTTCTCTGTCAGCTGCTAAATGGAAATAAAACGCGGCGCTGAAAGTGGAAGCAGTCGAGGTGCGTCAACTCTAATGATAAATTAGTTTATATTGATAAATGAGTTTTACACAGATGCTGGAAATTAACTGCTTATATTCTGCATTATATTCCTGCAGCGTTTCTATTAGGACGAACTTGACCACAATGAGCTTCTCAGCATCTTAAGTGCTGCCGTTTCCCATCACTCCACCAAGGACTAGTTGATGTGGTGGAACAGTTTTCTTTTATTATTGATGAGCACATTATTATAGCTTCCTATATCTTCAGACTGTCAGATGATCGATAGGCTGCTGGGATGTAGATGTGAGTTTGTTCTGAGTTTGATGGATGCTTTTGTCAGAGCACTTGAGAGCAGCACTGTCATCATGCCATTATTACAGCCGGCACTTTGCCTCTATAAATCAAGCTCACTAATGCACACAGTCCTGTTGGCATCATGTAAAGTGGCAGCTGGATTTTGTTCACTCAGATTGAGCAATTTATTAAGTAAACCTCCACTGAAGTCAGCTTTGGATTGCATTTGTCCTAGGGATGCGCCGATCCGATACTCAGCATCAGTATTCGTCCAATACTGGCCAACATTACTGGATTGAAAACCATGGGAGAAAAAATATATATATAAATCTGATACAAACCATTTGTCTAAACTATCACCTAAATGCTGAACCAAACTTTCAGCGACATGCCATAAAGAGAGATGTTTTATGAGTAACACTGAATATTTGTTTAAGTTTGAGCAACTTGCCTCCATACAAATGTATTATTAACAGATGAGTTATCTAAGACAGTGGTTCATAACCTGGGTGTTGGGACCTTCGTGGGGGTCATGAGATAATCCCTAGGGGGCCCCAGATTGTTGTGGGAAATAAAATAAAATATTGTGACAAACAGAATGAGAGCCAGGAAGCGTCTCTCAGCAACATCAGGTCCTAAAAGACATTCAGTGTAAGAGACAAGCACTGAACAATCTCGGGCAGACAGCAGGGGGAGTGGCAAACACCAACATGATTACTCTCAGGGGTCGCGACTCGAAAAAGTAGAGAACCATTGGTTTAAAAAAGTGAAAAAGATGTTATCATATCAGAAGTTTTGTGTTACTCATATCATGAAAAAGTGGCATCAAACCATCCCTAATGTTTCCTTGTTCAACCAACAAAATTCAGCTTAGTGGTTGTAAAAAAAAAAAAAACTACACCAGCCGGTCTCTTCCCACACAGACTGTGGTGAAGAATCATTTTAAACTGAGCCAACACACACATAAGGAATAACAATAATCTGAGCTAATTACTGTACCAAAACAATAAACAAGACAAATTTCAAAGTAGGTCCTTTCTTGTTCAACGGTCTGAAAACTGTTTTGCAAATAAGAGAAGCTTTATTAATTATTCATCACCATTTATGTGGGAACTGTCGGAGTAAATATTTTTATGAATGTATTTTAGTTTTTGACATTGAAATATTTATCTTTCACAGTAGGAGTGGGCAGATCAAACCCTTCATTGCAGTATATTGATATTATTAGACTGCAAATAGCGATATTGTAATTTTTTGGAAAATCACTTGAGAAACTGGCTGACAAAATCACACCACAAGGTGCTAGGGATGCACGATCGTGAAATTCCGGGCCGATACCGATGTTCAACATAACGACTGGGCTGATAGCCAATGGTGATATCAATGTTTGGGGGTTTTATTTTGTTTATTTTGTTGTTATTTATTCCTCTTTTGTGCCAGGGAAACAAAGAAATCTTCTTTACAAAAAAAGCATGGCACCTGTTGCCCTCTTATGTCATAGAGTTGTCTGAAACAGCAGCTGGGTGTGCTAGCTACTGTTGTCTGAGTTTTAATGCAAATAACCAAAACTACATTTAGTGAGCACAGAATTGATGGGAGGCAATAGATAAACATCAGCCACTGCCATCAGTGAATGTGATTTCATTTGCTGGTGGCTGCTGACTGAGACTGATGTTGGGCTCATAAATCAGCGCCTCCCTCCAAAGTGCATGTGGTAGCTTTTCTGGGGCTTTTGATCTTATCACTCAGTCTTTTAGTTTTAAAAAATATATATATATTTTCTTCAGGCTTTTGTGCTTTTATTATGATAGGGCAGCTGTAGAAAAGAGAGGAAACTGTGAAGAGTCACACAGATAAGGAGTTTCAGCACATGGGGCACATGCTTTACCAACTGAGCCACAAGGATGTTTTATGTATAAAAATTGTTAGTATATAAAATAACCAGATGTTCATGTCTGTTTTGTGTTTGCTTGTCAGTAGAGATGTGTGCAGGTGTTTCATGTAACCTGGTTATTGGGTAACCTGCCTTTGGTTTGTTTATTCTTGTTTTTTTGTTTTTTTTTTATCAGGTTATTTGTCATATAAAACACTCACTATTGCCTGTTGATGCTCAGTAATTCTCTTTAGAAAACAAGCTGTATAAAACAGATTTACTTGTCAGTTACACGAAAATGTTTAAATACATTTTTGGTGTTTGTTTCAGGTAATGATCTTCCAATCCACTATCTGCGCCTCCTGGCCCCGCCCTTGCAGCTCCTCTCAGCTGCAGTGTGGCAAGTAGTGCAGCAGGGACTTGTGGACCACTATGGGATGCTGGAAGAGTTTGTTACCATGGTGACGGAGCTGGTCCCAGAGCTGATGAGCTACAGTCAGAGGGCTCAGCTCATCCTGGGACTCAGGGCCAGGGTCAGTAATAATCTCTGTTTGAGGTGACGATTGTGCTTATTTTAAGCTGTTTCTCTCCTTTAATAAAAAGTAAGTTAAAGAGGCAACTTTCAAATTAATAAACAATTTTAAATAGCTAATGAGGAGATGATAATTAGTGTTAATTCAGTATTTTACTGTTTTGGGTTTGTGAGCAGCAATTGTCAGCTTTTTAACAAAGCTTAACATTTTCCACATCTTTCATCCATCACTGATATTGTTCAACTTTAAAAGCCAGCAATGGACTTTAGTGTTAGGTTTTCTTCAGAATTTGCCTTCTCTAGTTTAATTGTCTCCCCACAAATCCTGCGGGCAGAGTAGCAACAGGTCAGATGTTGAAGAAAAAGCTGAACATCTTTTAATTGACAATTTTCTTGTCAGTTGTATTGTATGAAGGCAAATTTAAAGTAACCAAATAATGGGATTTATGTTGTATAGTTAAATCCAGTTTAAGCTACATTATTTTTCACATTATTTACTTTAAAATATTTGAGGAAATATCACATGCTGTTGGTAATTAAGTGTTAGTATGAACAATGTTAACAAGAAATGCTTTTATTTTGAAGTGCAGTAAGTAATCTGTAGAGAGTTTTTCCATTTTGTTTAAGTTTCCTTATTTTTCTTTGTAAAACTGCAGCATACTCGAGAGCAAAATATTCTGTTTAAAAGACACTTGTTTGGTCATGATTTGAAGCTTCCACTATACTACACAATTCAAGCAACAGAAAAGAGAGCAAAGATAAAAAAGTTTCACAGGAGCTGTAGTGCGGTGTTACACTGGAATGACTGTTTAAATGTGATGTATTTGATTTTGTTTGTGTGTGTGTGTACACGCATTCAGCTGGTTCTGGAGATGTGTCGAGGTGAGCATCCAGTGGACATGCAGACCATTCAGCCACATCTGGACAGAATTAAAGCACCTGTCAGCACTGCCAAGGATCACCATGTCAGTAACCATGACACAGTGTTTCTTTCACACATGCACTGTAACACAGCACCCATTGAGACATCACCTAGAGGAGTTGTATGTGAGAACGCAAATGTACAAATTAGTTACACCGGACAGTAAAACAAATTTAACCCCGGCAGTTCCCCTAGTCCAAAGTGCACGTGAGCCACATCTGTAAATAGAGCACCTCAGTGTCCAGAGCGAGTGGGCATGTTGTTTGATACTCTTTTCACCTTGCCAGTTTTGTTTCCACTCTTCTGTTATAGTATACAATCATTACTTGATACATTCTTGATATTATAATGTCACTAGTTCTTCTTTACATGGATATGTGCATTTAGGATAATGCACTAGATGGTCGAGCACAGTGGAAAGCAATGGCACCGGATAAATATCAGATTTCCACAAAAAATAAAACCTGCTCATAAAATCCCAGCAAACCATGAAGTGTCCGTTTTGCTAGGCAGGCAGACAATTGTTGAATTTTGTCAAAGCTGCCGATATGACAAAGAAGAGAGAAAAAGTTCAACTTGAATTCAGAGACTTCAGAAACCTGCATATTGTCAAGATGTTGAATGTGTTAATTATGTCCTGATAAGAGTTTGTGGTTTCACTTCCTCTGCTGGTCGTTGCTACCTGTTAGTTGAAAGCGGAACTAGACTTTCCATCAGACCCAAAGATAGACTGTGTGTGTCTGCATGCTGAGTAGGTGAAACGTCGTCTGTTCACTTTTGTCCTCCATGAGATCATATGCGGTGATGTGACATACTTTTAACCAATGAAGAACTTTTGAGTCTTAGAAATGTATCATGTGTAAACGACAAAGCGATTATTAACACTGAAGAAAGGCATCTCACTCACCAGGTAACCATTGACCAGGTGGAGGAATCTGAGGTGAACTTTGTGGAGTTGGTGCATTCGTTACTCGAGGATCCTTCTGAGAGAAAATACTTTTTCCAGGTAAGATGACAGTCACTCCTTTAAGGACCAGTCTGTAGGATTTAGTGGCCTTGCAGCAAACACCTTGCCTGACCCTCCACTTCCAAGGATGTAGAAGAACCTATAGTGGCTGTGAAAGTTGCAGAAAGCATGAAAGGCCATATCTAGAACCAGTGTTTGGTTTGTCTGTTCAAGGCTACTGTAGAAACATGGCGCTGCAACATAGCAGCCTCCGTGGAAAACAGCCTGTGCCCTCTGTAGATATAAAAAAGCTCATTCTACGTCAGGGGTCAGAAACCTGCAGCATAGAACTCCTTTGCCTCTCTTTTGTTTATTATCATTATTTATTTATTTTTTTACCTAAAACAATTTGTGAATAATCCATTTACATTCTAAATAATATTTCATAATGCAATGAAAACGAGCTGTTGTGGATTCAATTTTCCATGGTTATATTAAACTTAAACTAAACATTGTGAGTCGTACCATCAAACTGACTGACTGACAAACTGACTGCGTCATATCATCATCATATACTCTGTTGTATACTGTACCATCAGTAGAAAACAGCACAGAACATTTCACCATTTATTCAAATGGTTTCTACTGATCTGATTATCTCTGCTGGTGAAGCCGTTTTTCATGATCTGATTTTGGTCTGGTGCTCTCTGTGGACACAGAGGGACTGATATTCAAGTTATTTTGAGTCATTTGACTAGTTATATTTCTCAAAAATATGACACAGCAAGCTCAACTCACCGTTAAACCTCGAAGACTGGGTGCTGAATCCTTATAATAAAAAACAAAGACAAAGACTGCACTCTAATTCGACTGTTTAATATTGTCACAGGTGCCCCTTTCTTTGTTTTATACTAGTTATAATTCCATAAATAAATAATAATAACCATAAATAATGGCTACTGAACAGACCTATCACACTTAACCATCATATCATTCACAAGAGATGGTGGGATAATCGAACCGCTAAAACAGGCGTGACAGAATTACAACCACAGTAGAAAACATCCTCAGGCTGTTGTATCTTTTCAGAAGTTCAGCATTTGGAAGACGAGGTTTTGTGCCAAACACAATTTAGGTGCAGTGAGGAGAGTTGTGCCGTACATCAGTGAAAATCAAACAACTCATCCAAAAACGCATACTGCAGCTGCAACTGGGTCAGGACACAGTTTCCTAACAAATGTCTAAATGTCTCTCTCTCTCTCTCTCTCCGTCTCTGAATCTGTCTGTCTGTCTTTCTCGTCTGCAGGAAATCTTCCCCGTATATTTTGGCTCAAAGTACGATGCAGCACTCGAGATGCTGGTGTGGGAGTTCATATCAAGACTGGAGGAGCTGCTGCCAGTTCCAGACTTCACACAGGTGCTACTTTTCTTTGAGCTCTACCTTGGAATGCATCATCAGCCAATTACATAATAATAGTAACAATAATATACCTCCTTGTAATAATTTGTGTTGCAGTTTCTTAAATCAACTTGTGTTCACTCAGATGTCCTATTTGCTCTTAACTGTTTCAACTTATTTGTTTGAATGTCACCAACATATCCGATAAGGTAATAATAATAATAATAATAATAATAATAATACAAATAATAATAAACTTTATTTGAATAGCACTTTTGATACAAGAAATGCAGCTCAAGGTGATTCACAGTAAAGTTAAATGCAGTGAGTACTTCACATGTAAATAGAGATAGAATAAACATAATGACAGGGATAGAATGTCGTAATTAAAGGGATATTCCAGATTATTTGAAGTTGGGTTGTATGACGTATTTATTTCTAAATGTATTAACTACACTTGATGGCAGTTGGCTTGCCCCGAGTTTGGAGAAGCAGAAAGGAGTGGTAGCGTGGAAGTTAAGCAATGTTCTGTACCTCATACAACCACACTGCAAATAATCCAACCGTCCTTATGGTCCTTATGTTAAGTAAGATGTGAAGTGGAATGAAACATGTTGTGGACATTTATGCTCACAGGAGAAACAGATTTTAGTGACCCTTTGAGCTTTCCCTACAGCTACTATCAAGATAATTTCAAATGAGCAGATGTCCACACTACTGCTGACATTCATGCTTATATAACAGGTCATATTTTGGCTCCTATTCCGTCCCTATTTTGTTACCTGCCCACTGCGGTGTTGATGTGAAATGAACTGCTACCTGGGGAGGTTATCAGGCCCCGTGGGAGGTCTGCACTACTTGTTTTGCCTCTGTCTTTTACCTCGCCATCAGAATAAATCAAATTGAACACAGACAAGTGAATCACCGGGAAATAGCTCTGGCGTTATTTCAAAATGAACTGCTGTTTTCATGCTGAGTGTGGCCCATAGGCTCATGGAGGGGGCTCATCTGTCTGCACCACTGACCCAGAGACGGATATGGAGGAGGGTTAACTGGGCACAGGTGCAACTCAGTGTCCCAGTGGACTGTCCCTCGCTGTTCTGTGCAAAGCAGCAGCAGCAAAATAACAAACTCAGATTCTCACATACTATAAAATTAAACATGCTTATCAAGCCAGAAAGCTTTCATTTCCTCACACAGCTAAAGTTTCACACTGGTGTTGTAATTATTACAGTTATTTCTTATGTGAGTCAGCAAGATTGCATGAGGTTATAACAGGGCTTCTACAGATCCTTATAATCCATCTGAATCTGAATTTTAGACCTTAAAATGTATTAAAACGCCTCAAAAATTGATGCACATTATTTTTATAAAGTTTCACTAATTTGAAGTAGATTTGATTATGTTGGAACAAAACTACAATACAGTGTGAAACAATGACCCAGCACAAATGCAAACAGTTCATTTTTTTCAAATTCCAAAAACTAAAATTGAAATACTTCAAGTAAAATACTTCATAAATATATCATTTCTGCAGGAGCCCTCATATCGGACAAAAGGTTGTCACTCAGATGTGGTGTGTTTCCTAGTGAGCTAATAAACTATAATCAGCTTAAAAAGAAAAAAATCAAACTTACACAGGTCCCTTAATATATCAGATAACATATTGCAAAATGTTTGGGTCCACTCCTTATCTAAAATTAACAAAACAATGCCCCCAGGCATTCCTCTCAGATTTCGTTATTAGCTTTATTAGCTGTGAGCATTAATGTTCATCAGTTCATACAGCAAGTGAACTGTTTTCTTGTTTTAGCTCTTACTTGGTTAGTGTCACTGATTAGTTATGTACAGAGATGATCAGTTCAGTTCAGTCAATGCTTTATTTGCATGAATAGTATTGCCATAGTGTTAATGATACAAAAAAAGAAAGAGTAGTGCACGTTCATTCAATTCAATAGGGACAGACACAATTCATAAAAAAGTAATTCATTAAGTAAAATGGATTAATATATAACGAAAAAGCACAAAAATCCTCCTCCTGGGTCTGAGTTGCATTCATAATGGTCTTAAATAAACCACCTTACAGAGTCTTAAATTTGATTTGTTGAAACCTGCAGAAACCCTCTTCTAGTGCGACACTCCTCATACTTCTGGCTTTGACACAAAGTTATGTCTGCATGTCAAAGAAAATGCCTGACCCCTCATTAAATTAACTTATTTTTCATTTGAACTCACTGTAGGTCATTTACTGAAGCCAGTAATTTGATCTCTCTTCTCAGTTGGCAGCTCTGCTCGGAGACGCTCCGTCATTCCTAGACGACTGTTTACAATCCTTTTTCCCACCAGAGGACATGAAGGCTGTGATTGAACACCACAGAGACCTCGGCCATTTTAAAGAGAAAGGTACAGTAGGCCCGTGGTCGTGTACCGTAAAATTCTAACAGTGAGTCATACAAATGGTCAAAACTGAAACAGAAAGGAAAGACGGCACTGTGGATGGCAGCCTCAGTTCTCCGCTCTCTGGTGCTCCTGTTTTTGTTTATTTGTACTGTTTTCAGCGCTCCCTCTTTGATCACATACACCGGGGGGGGAGGATTTTTCACATCAGAAAATCCACAGGTCAAATTTTTTCTCAATTCTTCACTGAACCAGAAAGATTTACCCAGCTTCTAGTTGGAGGAGCAGCAGCTCTCGATGGGATTTGCAGGACACGCAGACGGGGGAAGTGAGCCGGAGCGCTCGTTAAACTGAGACAGCGAGGATTTCTTGTGGCCCTCCCATCAATTCCATATGGTGAATGTCCGCTCTCTGACCAACAGGATGGATGAACTGCTGCTCCTCTACAGAGCAAACATGGGCTCTTGCAGATCTGCCGCTCTGTGTTTATCGAAACCTGGCTTTGTGAGCACATCCCGGACAGTACACTACACCTGCTGGGATTCCAACTCCTCAGAGTGGACCATGTCAGAAGATATCAGGGAAAACAAGGGGAGGCAGAATCTGCTTCTACATTATTGAAGCCCCTTTTACACTGAAAGAAAAAAACTCACTAACATGTATTAACATCTGGCTGGACACGTTGATTTCCGCCCCTTGTCCGGTGCGACCACAGCTGATCGTCATCTCAGCTGCAAATTCCATCCATCTCCATTCATGCAGTGATCCAAAATTGTTCCGAATTAGTCGGCCTGCAGTTGGAAAGGCTGAAGTTAAAGATATAAACAAGCAACCGTTGTAACGGGGTCACTGGCCTCCATGCTGCTTTCTACTGTTTACGAATCCTGTTTTCTAGCGTGCCTGTGACATCTCAGGGGGAAAAAAAACAGAAAGGCAAACATACATACATCCCATCTCACTATGGCTGCACTAATAATTATTTTCATTAGCTTTTAATCTGTCTTTTTTTTCTCGATTAAGAAGCTGAAATCAGAGAATTTGGACTAATCGATTCGAACAACGATTAATCAAGTATGAAAATAGTTGGCAATTATTCAAATAACCAGCAGCTCCCAACCAGATAACCAATATGGAGAATAAGCACTTAGACTCTTTGCTCATTCTTCTTGAGGATTTTAACAGAGCAAACAATCTGGACCATTGCTGCACAGCATATTAAAGAAAACACATATTGCTCTTTCCCTCCTGCAGCTTTGGAGCTTTCTGATCGCCGTCTAGTTCATCTTCTTCTGACCTACAGGCAGAAACTAAAATCTGTTAAGTCTGTGATCAAGACTATGAGAGGATGGACCAGTGAGGTGAAGCTGGAATTACAGGGCTGCTTTGAATGCACTGATTGGAGCATTTTTGAGGATGTTGCTGCAGACCTGGATGACTCACCTATCGGTTTTTCTTAGGTCACGTGTGTGCCGAATGAAACCTTCTGCACATGCAACATCAATAAACCCTGGTTTATAGAAAAATTCAGGCCGCTTCATCAGGCCAAGGAGGAGACCTGCACACCCCGGCCAGAAACACACAAACAAAAGAGATCAGAGTAGCAGAGAGGAGATTCACTGAACTTTAAAAACAACCAGCGACCCTGTGTCATTGTAGAGAGGCCTGCAGGACATCACCAGCTACAGAAAACCATCCCCCAACACTGTTGTGACTCATCAACCAGCCAACAACCTGAATGTGTTTTATTTCAGGTTTGATAAGCCAACACCCACACCCCTCACCCACTCCGACTCAGACATCAAACAACCATCTGCATCCCCTGCCACCCCCTCCCGCTCCCCACTGATTGCCCACCTGCATTCGGACTCTGTGAAGAGGATGTGTGGCAGCTCTTTCAGAGGCAGAAGATCAGGAAACCACCGATCACACAGATCTTCAACAGATCACTGGAGCTGTGTGAAGTTCCCTCCTGCTTCAAACACTCCACAATCATCCCAGTCCCCGTAAAAACCCTCTATCGCAGGATTAAACGACCACAGGCCTGTCATCCACGTCTGTGGTCATGAAATCCTTTGAAAGTCTGGTTTTTGTGCCCCCTGCTGGACCCCCTGCAGTTTGCCTAAACAGGTTAGTGGATGATGCAATCAACATGGTTCTGTGCTACATCCTGCAACACCTCGATTCCCCAGGGACACATGCAAGGATCCCGTTTCTTCAGCTTGATGTTCAACACCATCCTGGAAGTTCTCCACTCTAAAATCACCCAGCTCACAGCGCACCACCTGGCAGTTGATCACAAAGTCCCTGACAGACCAGAGCCAGCAGATGAGGCTGGAGACAATCACATTAGCAGTGGCATGAGGGTTGTGTGATCTACCAAATTGGCATATGACAATGTCCACAGTGGAAATTTGTAATGGACGGCGATATTGTTGCTGGATTTAAAAGGGTGTTTGTCTACATGTGAAATGTCTGTAACTTAGTTGTGTTTAATTAGACAATTATAAATGGGACATGGAGTGCAATCAACAGATTCTTTTTATTTTCTCACACATGAAAAAAAAACGTAAGGAATAACTATGGTAACTCTGATGTGTGCTCTCCACTCTGCTCTTCTTCCTCTACACATGGGGTTCCCAATATACATAGGGAACTGTCCACTATATAATTTATAAACTCTTCGCTGTATTTAAGTTTCAACATATCACACACACATTGTTTTTGTACTTTTAGATCGAGCAACAGATTTTGCATTTATAGCATGTTTTTTATCCTTAATTTCCCATATTTCCTAAGTAAAGATTCCCTAAGCAAAGATTTACAATAGGTTGTTTCACCTCACAGCAGAGACAACTAATAAAGAAGAGGGTTTTGAAGAGACGGTGACAACAGTCATGTTTGTCTTGTTACATTTGAGTTTGACAGTTTTTCTTGTGTTTGAACCAAACTGGGGTCTAATTAATCATGTTTTTTCTCATTTATAGATCCTAGATTATTGCCGATGGATGACTGCATCCTCTCCTCCCTGTCTCTGCCTCCTGGGTCCAAACCTGTCATGAACACCACCTCCTGCTCACCTGCTCTCACAGATTCAAACACTCCAGAGCACAAAGGAGGTCTTGACGCTCCCTTCAGCACAAGCAGCCTGGAGAGGCCGAGCAGGAGGAGCTCTGAGACAGCGAGACAAAGACCGAAGGACACAAGAGACTCGGGCACTTGGCAGCTGCAGGTTGGGGGCAGGAGCATTTCTCAGGAGAGGAACGCGCAAAACACAATTAGTGCACGGCCATGTGATGAAACCATAGACCTCACCACATCTCACGAGACTGCAGACACAGATTTAACAGCTGATGACGACAGCCAAAGCTTGAGGGGAGGGCGTGTTCTCAGGAAGAGAAAGCTGAGCGGAGGTGTGGACGTCCCCTCAAAACAGCCTGCAGAGGCGACAGCTTTCTTGTAAGATCACCAGAAATGTTTTTATTCCTTTGTTAAACACACACATGACATTCTTATCTTTTTTTGCAACACTCCTCATTAACTTTTTATCCACATTAGCAGCATGGTGCTAAGGATGCGCCAAATCTGACAAGTGATGACATGTACAGAGGCATGTCATCATTCAACTGCTGGCTGTCGAGTTGGTATCCAGCAAGTGATCTGAGCTTTGTAGATAATTGGTGGACCTTCAGGGGAGGACCTGGTCTGATTAGGAGAGACGGCTCTCACATCTAAAAATCTGATTGAGTTTATCAGTGAATCAAAACCATGACAACCCAGAGTTGAGAGCAGGAGGCAGAGCTGCGGCTCTACACGCTTCTCTGCATATCCATTAGAGCAGTTACCCACCCAGAACCCCACCGAGACCAAGTCTGTCTAATAGAAATGAACACAACCACTGCACTAGTAGAGCAAAGTAAAAGTGGTGATATGAGGCGTGGAGCAAAGTAGAACATTTTCTGTGATGTGGACAAAGTCCTCTGGCGTAAACAAAGCACAAAGACATGATGAGGCAGAATGAATCCCTCGTCTGTTGATTTTGAGCACAGATTAAATGTTTTTGAGGCTTTAAATGTGTCATTTTGCCAGAAGAGTCAGAGGTTTTGTGACTGAAGTTTGAAAGTATGATTTTGTGTTTACAGTTTTGAGAAAAGGGTGGAAGGTTTAAAAAAAAAGGTGTCTTAGCACTTGTGGAAAACTGTAATTCTCACAGTCCTCGAGGAGTCTTCCTGAATATTCATAGCTGTTCTTGTGTTTTACTCCCTCTGGTTCTTGTCATTTAATCTCTTGAAAACATTTAATGTATAGCCCATAGATTCAATGTAATGCTCATTCTTTCAATCTCTTTTTATTGCATACATGTGCCTTGGGGCTCAATTATGCCCAGGTCCAAACAAATATTTTGGGGGTCAAAAAATGAGGGACATCACTTTGATATGATTAGAAAAATGTGTTTGATCCTTCCTGTAAATTTTATGCATTACTGTATGTGTTTTTCCATCTTTGCAGGGATTCGTCTGTGGATGATGAGAATTCAGTTGAATCTCCTCTAATCTCGATATGGGGAGAATACACAGGTTTGTACAGTTTATGAAGGGATCAGCTGATACTTGGGTGTATCAGTCCAAGCTTAAAGCTCTGACTGACTCCTCTGCTTTCATTTTAGACTCTCAGGAAGGTTCTTTCCCAGTTGTGATGGACACAAAGGTTCCATGGTCGGACGAGGAGACCCTCAATCTGCTCGACATCTGGGGGAAGGACTCGATGCAGCGGGCTTTGAAGGGCTGCTTGAAAAACCGTCACATATTCACACAGATCGCTCAGAAGATGGCAGAGAGAGGCTACATGAGAACAGTGGAACAGTGCCAAACCAGGATCAAACGACTAAAGAAATGCTTCCGCCAAAATAACAAGTGGGTTTTATCCGTCCTTTTCTGCTCGTCTGTCTGTCAGATAAATAGTATTTCCCTCATACCTTAGATGTCATACCTGTAATTTGTGAACCAGCAGAGAAAAAAGTAACTAATGCAAAATGCCTTCTCCCTTATCTTCCACCAGAGGGAACTCCAGGCTGGAGTGTAAATTTTACGAGCAGCTGGAGAGGATACTCTGCTCTTCAGCTCCCTCAGCTGTTCCTGAAGTCACCTATGATGTTGAGGAAGTCATGGATGAAGACGAGTCCCGAGACGGAGATGAGGACTTGCAGTTTCTTGGCCAGACAAGCCGACTGGAAATCGGTACAATGTCACATTTATATACTTTAATTTGATAATGAAATTATTCTTCATTACAAACAATGTGCTTCATATTTCTATTTAAGGAACTCGAAGCGTTCCATGGACAGATTTGGAGACGTTGGCCCTCATCAACACGTGGGGTGAAGACAAGATACAGCAGGAGCTGAGAGGAATGCACCGAACCGGGCACATTTTCTCCATCGTATCCAACAAGATGGCCGCCCAGGGCTTCTCCCGAACACCGGAGCAGTGCCAAACAAGACTGAAGAGGTTGAGATCAAGTTTCAGGCAGTGCTACCAAAACAAGTAAGTGTGATGAAGCTTACAGCAAGACAGAGCGAAGGGCGAAGTTCAGGATGTTGTTTTACAGTTTCTGTCTGTTCTCTTCGTATCCCTCAATGTAGCATGAAGGGGCAGGAGCCAGTTGTGTGCAAGTTCTACAATGAACTGGGACGAATTTTAGTGAAGGACTTCCCTTCAGTGCCGCAGCTGGATGAAATCTCAGGAGAGCCTGAAGACAGTGACTTTCCATCCTTCACCCATCAGAATATCGGTAAACTCAGATGTTCTCTACTGACCGCGGGGAGTTCAGAAAACCAGCTGAGGTGTTTTTAATCACATTATGACACCCTGACACCTAATCATTATATACTGACTGATCGCTGCGTGCCCCTGACTGGTGACAAGAAATTCATTCAGAAGTATTCTGGTGAAACTCAAATATGTACAAATACATAGAAAAGGAAACGTTTTCTGACACTGTCTAAAATTGTTTGTGCCTTTAATGACAAACAGTTTTTTTTGAAAAACCATTAACGTTTTTTTTCTCTCGCAAGTTTTTTTCTTAGAATATTACCCCCCTCCCCCTTACTCCATTTTTTTTTCTACCTAAATGGCCATAGCAGGTTTAAGAAACAGTAGCATATTTAATTTTTTGTCATGGTAAACTAGAGTTGCTGGGTTACACACAAAGAAACACAGCATGTAATCCTTTGGACTTGTCCTTTAAGCTTTTCCCCTCTGGGAGGTGCTATAGCCACCAAAAATGTGTGCATCAATGACAAGTTATTTTAGATGATAAATGCTGCATTGTCAGACCATCAGACTGCAACTTTTTAATATTAAATGCATTGTCATCATAAAAATTAAAAAAAAGGCTTTTAATGATTCAGTGTAACTTTAATGGCATATAATAGTACACTTAAATTCATCTTTTTTTGTACCAAAACTTTTTGGTTCAACATCACAACATACTCGGAACAAAAATAGTCAAATGTTGCATCAACAACAGGAAATGATCAGCTCAATAAACTTATCAAACAAAGAGTGTTTTCTATTTGTGTCTCTCCAGAGTCTGCTGTTGGCATTCAGGAGGACAGGAAGAAAGTCCCCTGGTCGGACAAAGAGACCATCATCCTCCTGGAGATCTGGGGAGACCCACAGGTAGAGTATTACATATTATAACAGGAATTCTGCTTTTTAACTCTGACTCGGTTACACCTTTAAATATTCTGATAATCAGGTTTAACAACCAACTTACTTCACTTAATCAGCTCCTTCATTGTGTGAAAATATGGTCAGCAATCCAGAGATCTTACCTGCTAACCTCTGTGCGTGTTCTTTAGATGTGACTTGAAGCTTTGATTGTGTAGGATGTTTTTTCATTTTGTTCAAATGCAAAATGAAATTATTGAATGTCTCTAGAAACAGAAAGCTCCAGGAGCACAAGAACCATAGATTTCTAGCCTGAGGCAACAAACAGAATAACAAAAAAAAAAAGAAAAGAAAAAATGGTAATTTTAAATTTTTTTATATCGCCACCTTTACTAATAATTTCACCTACATTTAGGTCCAGCACAGTATGAGGCGTTACCCACACAACGGCCACATTTTCACTGAAATATCAGAGAAACTCAGTGCCAACGGCTACTCACGCAGCCCCGAGCAGTGCCACACCAGGATCAAACGACTGAAAGCCAACTATCGGCAGTGTCAGGAGAACATGAGGTACTAACTGCACGTGAATATTCAGCTTGTGAACTGTACTGTTGGCAGGACGTGTGTGTGTTAATATGACTGCATTTACTGTGTGTAGCTCATCGGGGACTGACAGAGTCGACTTTAAATTCTACGATCTGCTGGAACAAATCCTGGACAAGCAGCCGTCAACATCAACCACGGTGTTAACAGACTCCATCGAGATATCAGAAGACTCCAACAGTGAATCAGTGATGGAAACAGGTAAGAATGTATTAATTATATCATGTGCTATATTCAGAACAGTTACAATGAACGAATTAAATTAAACTTCTACAGTATATTAATGTCTCAGTTGCAGTTGTATAATTGTATACATGAATCAATTTCTTGGCTGAAGCTGCAGTAACTTGTACGATTGTGCATTAAAACCAAAACCAGTGCAGACAGTGACGAGTGCTGTGTTTCTACTGTCAGATGGAGAAATCAGCATGTCAGCAGAAAAAACAGCACCCAGCTCGTGGTCGGACGGGGAGACCCTGGCTCTTATCGAGATCTGGGGCGACGAGGACGTTCAGAGGGCGCTGAGGGGTTTCGTCCACAACGGACACGTTTACGCCGAAATTTCAGAAAGAATGCAAGACCTCGGCTTCTCAAAAACCTCAGAGCAGTGCCGCTGGAAGGTCAAGTCACTGAGGAACAACTTTCGACAGTGCTACGACAAGAAGAAGTAAGATGAATCTTTCTATTAGTTTTTTTCTGTTTTATCTGTTGTGTTACAATAGTGCTTCTTATTTTACGTCTTTTCACGCCTTCTAGATGTGGAAGAAAAGTAGATTATAGATTCTACAAGCCGCTGGAACAAATACTCGGACAGGAGGCGGTTTCTCTTGATGAGTATGATGAAAGGGATGAGCAAGCAGACCAGGATCCAGGTACTGATGGGGTGAACACATCATGGACGGAGCAGGAGACGGCCGCTCTTGTTGAGCTGTGGGCCGCAGACGACGTGCAGCACAGTCTGAAAACCTGCGTCCGCAACGGGCACATATTCGCCGACATTTCGGAGAAAATGGCCTCCATAGGATACCTGAGGACGGCAGAGCAGTGCCAGTCCCGCATCAAGAGGCTGAAGAAGACTTACAGACGTTACTGCAACACCCGGAGGTAAATAAAACGGACACATGATTGTTATATAGACATTATTATTTCAAATATTAGTAAAAAATTTCCTGAATTGGTCGACAAAAAATACGGAAGCCCAGAGAAGCAAATGAGAAAAGGATCCATTTTCTAAGTCTGATCTGAATTATTTTCTCTCCTTTGTTTATGTCTTAAGAACTGGTGAACAAAAAGGTTTTTCTGTGAAAAAAAAATGGACTAATGCATTCATTCAATGAGTATTACAATTATTTCTCTCTCTTTCTGTTTTTGTGTTTTACCCACATTTTAACTTAACTTTGTCTTGTTTTTTTTGTTTGGCCTCACTGTTTGCTTTCTGTTGTTATATTGACATTATTAGTAATAGTATAAGAAGTAGTATTAGTAGTAGTAGTCTTAATAAAAAGTCATTCTGACAGAAAATCCCCTTTCAAACCTTTTCACAGATGTTTTTTTGTTTTAATTTATTTTGTTTTGATCAGGATCAGTTTTAATACATGTTATAATACTCATTTTGGCCACAAGAGGCTGAAGTGCACCACTATTGAACTCACGTGAAAGAAAACATGAATGCTTTCAGTCCTATTTAGAACATAAAACATCCTATAAAAATAAATATCAATCAAAACTTTTTTTTTTTCACCTGTTTTAACAGAAGGGAAAAAGTAACGTAGAAATATGATCCTGACAAAACTTTTTTCTTCTACTTGTTTCATAGATTAAAAAATAAAATAAAAAAGCTCCGCCTTTCAATCGCTTTCTTGCAGAGAGTTAGACAAGAATTCTACCTCTCAGTCATAACCGCAGGAGAGAAAACAATTTAAACCAGATTTGGAAAATGCACCACAAGAGTTTGTTTTGTCTAACTCACCTCTCGGGGCTTTGATACAAAAACATCAGCTGAAACTTATTTTTCATTCAAATTAAGACCACCACATCCGTCCCAGCGGACATGTTTCCCAGCCTGTCTTTGATTTGTACTTTCCAGAAGTGGAGGACGGCCCGCAGTGTTTCGATACTTCCACCTCCTGGCTCCGGTGCTCGGTGACTTTGTGTACACTGATGTGGACAGCACTGCTGCTGATGCAACCTTCCAGCCTCTTATGGACAAAGATCCTGACATTTGTAGGTTTAAATGTGTAACTTAAGTCATCACACCTTTGCACAACTGTACAGAGTGTTATTTTGCAGATACTAAATATGTCAAAGACTACAACCCAGTAATAAATCTTCCTCCTCTTAGACGAGCAGCCATCAGGCAGCCACCTGCTGGCCGACCTGAGTAGAAAGATGCCCTGGTCGGACCAGGAAACTCGCACCCTCCTGGAGATCTGGGGCCAGGACAGTGTCCAGCTCACCCTGAGGGGCTGCCTGAAGAACCGCCACGTGTTCGACTACATCTCTGACAAGATGAGTGACCGAGGGTTCCTAAGGACCACAGAGCAGTGCTACTCTCGCATTAAGCGCCTTAAATATGGCTTCCTTCATGAAAAGTCAGTGAAACTATGATTCTTTTTTCGTCTAAGCACATTTCTGATTTATATTACTGTTATTGTTGTTAACAGCCAGCATCATGAGGCCATTTTGGTTGGTTGGTTAGATATCAGACAAACTCTACAAGCATGTCTGAATGTGACCATATCTTTACTGTTAAAACTGCCCTCTTTGTTGTTGAATTGTCGCACAAAATCTGAGATTTGGATAGGATTAGCGTGGCCGGCTAATAAGAGGCTACATTTTTAAATAAGGAAATATGTCTGGTGATAACTTGGCAGTTGTGTTTTTTTTCTCCTTTGAATTCAGAGAAGATTTTAAGTTTTTCAGTGAGATGGATGAGATCTTCAGGAAGGAGCTGAAGGTGGACGACCCAGTCCCAGACCTGTCAGTCACAGACGAGCCGGATGACCACACACCAGTGACTGCTCAGAAGAAAGGTGAAAAATAGATGAATCATAGAAGATGATTTATATCTTGATTATGAAGTTTAATCAAAACTTCCGCTAAAATCCCTCTGGGATCTTTGAAATCTTTGTCAGAAATCCATTTTCAGGCAGAACATTTTGTGTTGCGTTCAGTGTCACATTTTAGTCCACACCTTTCTGTGCCTGTCATCCTGTCTACTGTTTTTGTTCTTCTTTAAACATTTTACTATATTAGATATTCCAGATGTGATTCAATCAATATTATAATATTGCACTCTGTTTGTAGCCTCAGGTACCCAGTGGGTGGCCGACAGCTCTAAGCTAGCCTGGGGCGACAGAGAGACCGAAGCCCTCCTCGACATTTGGGGGAGTGAGGAGATCCAGGAGAACTTGAAGAGCTGCACCAAGAACAAACACATCTTCATCCAGATCTCCGAGGTCATGGCCAGCCAGGGCTACCTGCGCACTCCTGAGCAGTGTCAGACCAGGATCAAGAGGCTCAGGGCCAACTTCAGACACTTCCTGGAGGGTAGAAAGTAAGTACCGCTGTTATTGGGGGATGATCACACAGCAGGCTTTTAAACATTTTTCAAACCTCACAATATTTGATCCACTGCTGTTATACACATTCCTTTGTGGTAAAAACAAGCTCTGAAATTCTGTTTCATGTCTCCAGAGGAGAGAAACAGGAGTGCAAGTTCTTCGACCAGTTGGTGCAGATATTTGGCAGCAAGTACGTAATAAACTCGGACCCCCTGGCCGACGATACAGCTGATGGTGTAGGTAAGAAGTCACATTGCCTCACTGGTCTCCATCCTTATGCACTGGATATGAACTGGATATTGCTTCACTGATGACAGATGACAGTTAGCTTTTCTGTTTTATCTTATTTAATGTTTACTTTGTCTGATCCAGAGACCTGAAACTGTCCCATCATCACAGAGCGAAATCAAGAGAACACAACAGCTGCAGACTGACAGAGGAGCATCCAGAGGAGAAAAAAAAACCAGGACATTCATGTAGAAACTGTGTGATTAAAGGCTGCGGTGTGCAGCTGATTACAGAAGACCAGAAGGTGGCGGCCTGTCCAGGCTCACTCAGATCAACGTTTGCCTCTGTATATACTTCAAATACTTTTACATTCTTCAGACACGCAGACCTGCTGCAGGCTGTAGTAGTGTGAGTGTGTGTGAGAGAGTATATATGTGTGTTTGTGTGTTTGTGTGTGTGTGTGTGTGTTTTTCATCCCTCCACCAGAGTGTCTTTGTGATGATTCTGTACAATAGAGCCATGACAATAAAACCAGGAAGCTCAGGGCTCTCTGATCTCCACCTGGTTGGAGTCACAAACTGCTGTTCTCCTCCAGAAAACATTTTTATTTATTTTCTACTTGAACTAAAAGAGAGTGATTCAAAGCACAGGCAAAAAAAAAAGATACACGCAAGGCCTCTAGTACTGTAACCACAGCGTACGTTTGCTTTTTTGGTCTTACATCAGGTCTCACTTGTTGAATCTTGTCTTTGCACTTGTTTATAATGTTTCAAATCTGAGTGTTCAAAGTTTATTTCATAAGGGTAAGTCTTATTTTTTTTACACAATATAAGTTGATCTTGTCCAGAATTTTATTTATTTAAATTATTGTTTACAATTTACTTTAAATATGTTACATTTCAAATTTCATTGAGGCTCATTTTTTTCACAGAGATGTAGAAAGTTTGTCACACCCAATAAACGGAAATTGAAATGTTTGAGAATTTTTTTTGTTATTTGAGTGTATTTATTTATTTTCTGCATAAAAATGTTCAAGATTATGGACTGTAAACTCAAACCATAATGAAAACAAAGTAACAATCATCATATTTATAATCGAACAAGATAACAGTACAATCCGAGTGTGAAATTAAAGCATAACAGCCATGCAACAGTTCAGTACAAAGTTACAGTATCTTCAGGGCTTCATAAGATCACAGAAGCAGACCAGTGTAGCATATTATGATTCCTGCAGAACAGGTGAGAGGTACAAATCTGCACAAAAATCCTCAGTTATCTAAAAGTATACTGAATCTTTACACAGTAATCTAAGAAGTGAGGTAAAACCAAAGAGTTTCTGTATAATCATGACGCTTGGACAAAAAAGTGCAATGGGTATTTCAAGCTTTTTCACTGTAAACAGCTGCGTGCTGCAGCCGAAAGCAAAGCACAAGAGCGGTGAGAGTGAACCATAACATGTTCATGTTGTGGTCGGGACAGTTAAACAATTAGCTGAAACTCTGATACTACCTGCTTTACATTTATATCCACTGTAGAACTCGGGTAAAGCTGAGGAACCTGCACATTTAGGTCAAAAGTCTCTGTAGGTTCATCACTGTGAGCGACCCCTTTCAAATTTGATACATTCTCATTTTTAAAAAAGCAGATTATAGCCACTTTAAGTAAAGCATATGACTAGTTGAAAAGTTTTAAATGTACCTGATGTGAAGTAAAGTATGCTCTAGTAAATCTTATCTTACTAGCCCGCAGTGATTAAGTCCTTCCTTACTGTCTCCCTCTCACCCACAGAGACTCAAAATGGTTTCTTACTGTTTACTTCAGCTGCAGCCAGCCAGATGTCTCTGCTCTGTGTGTATTGGATTAACTGAAGTGTAATGAAGGGAAATCAGAGGGGAATTGCCGGGCAACGACTTCTAAACACTCAAAGGCTTCCCGTCATAAGGTCATAAATATGACAGTGTCATTTATTTTGTTGAGAAATGTACCATCTACCCCAACTCCTCCAAATGTGGACATTCTCGCTCTTTATACTTATCCTGTCATACTTACTGCCTCCACTAGGGGGCGCTGCCTAACAATAAACAGACATATTAGTCAGAATGAGTTGCTTGCAATTTTGACCAACACATATTTTTTCTGGTGAGGACAGGCTGCTTATGTAGTAAAAGTATTTTGTGACTCATGAAGTTCTATGGATTTGACGTTTTGCAGCGTGTGCCGTGTAACATAAAAAATAAGCAGCGAGAGTTGTATAGACAACACCAGCACAAACTGACGGTATAACACTATCATAATGGCTGAGTGAATGCTGGATCTCTCTCTGTTGGCCAAACAATCTCGTCGACAGAAAAAATATGGCCTCCCTCTGCCCAAATACATCTTCCTGTTCGTTTGTTGGCATCAACGAGCACAGCACCACTGGGTAGCAGCGGTGAACCTTCGTCTATCAGGATCGTGTAGAAGTTCCTCTGGCAGGTCCTCGGTGTAAAAGTCTTAAGATGCTCGCTCTCAGTCTGATGTTGGACAGGAGGCGGGGTAAGCTCTTTTTGCAGCTTCTTCAGCTCTGACTTAGAAATAAATGTCACAGATCTGCGATTCCAGTCGTCCATCTCTTCTTCTTGTCCCTTTACTGCGGCATCTGTATCCCCTTCTATGTCGACGACTACACCATCTTCCCTGCCACTTTCTTTTGCCTCGCCATCTTTTACATTTTCTTCTTGTGTTTGGTCATTATTTTCCTTTCTGATGAACACCACTGGAACCATATCCCCTGCTTCACACTTTCTCTCAAAACAGTACGTATCCCGAATTTTCTAAAAACACAAGGAAAACATGCATTAGATGGTTACTTATGTTCATATTTCTGTCTAATTTTACCATCATGTCACAGTGCTTACCAAATAACAACAATGTGTCAAATCCGCCACCATCCAGATGGGAATGGTAGCTCCGGTGAAGATGATCTGAACCAATTAGAAAATAATGACATTTTTTAGGGGTAGTGATATGATGCATTGAGTAAATCATCCTTAATTCTCTTTTTTAGTGCCGCTGAATGCCAGAGTACGCAGCGGTAGAGGACAACACGCATTAACAAAACAGGAAATACAACATCAGTAGAAAAAAAACACAGGTTTTAAAGCAATAGGACATCTAAAGAAAAAACAAAGATGTTTCACCCGTGCAGCGTGAGATATTTAGGCCAGAGGTGGGACCAAGTCATTGTTTTTATAAGTCCTAAGTAAGTCTGAAGGCTTTGCACTCAAATCCCAAGCCAAATGAACAGGTCCCAAGTCCTAAACTTTGAGTTTCAAGTCCTACACAAGTCACAATGTAACAATGAGTTTCCAGCCTCATTTATTTACAAAGTTA
>JAJHUR010109577.1:946-15246 GCA_027495735.1 Lutjanus campechanus | reverse complement strand
TTTTTTGTTTTTTTTTTTTTTTTTTTTTTCTTTTTCTGTTTTTTTTTTTTTTTTTTTTTTTTTTTTTTTTTGTTGTTGTTGTTAAAGGTCTTTGTTTACCAAGAATTCATTGTGCCAGAGTCGAGAACTAAGCTGCTTTGTACAACAGATTAATTTAGACATTGATCTGTTATATCTAAGCCATAATATAAAAGTCTATCTTTGTGAAACTGGCCAATGAGTAAACAAAGATCATAAGAGTCAAAATAGTGCTGCAGTATACAGTTGAGAATTTTATGGGATTTAAGAATTAAGGGCAAAGTATAAGTTAAGTTTTTTGGTTACTGGGTTCAATTGATAAATGTTCGTCTGAAGTTGTTGAAGTATGTTTCTTGTTCTTGAACCTTTTTCTTTTGCTAAAGTTGTCACATATGTTTCATTCAAATAACATATGCCCCTAATACACAGCAAACTGTTTGAATATTTTAACTGTCAACACCAAATATTGTCAAAATATGGCAAAGAAAACTCGAGTGAAAGAGTCTTTTTATTCATTTTCTTGCAGAGGTCACAGAATTTAACTGGCACGTCATAATCAATCAATAGACATAATTATTGATTTTAAAGTATAAAAGTCCTGCATAGAAATTAGAAAATAGGTTCTTTAAAATACTCACAGCAGTAATGCAGATATCACTAAACAACTTTATAAATGTTAATACTGTAAAATATAGTTTAACATACAGTAGATATGTCATGGGTGAAAAGGTGTCCAGGCCCACACAAGTTAAGCTTCTGCAAGGCCACATGCCTCACTGTAAACTGATTTTTAAATGGATAGTTTGATTATTTGAAGTGAGGTTGTATGAGGTACTTACTGATATTAACTACAGTAGACGGTGGTTGATATGCCCCAAATTTGGAGAAGCAGAGAAGAGCCACCAGCATGGAAGCTAAGCAATGTACTGCTTTGAAAAGGGTCAGCAGGAAAACATTTTAACCACTTAACAAGACCCATCTCAAAAAAAGATAATGGGAAAAAAAAAAATCAACATCAGTTAAAGTGTATACTATATTTAGAATGTTTTCATTGCTTTACTTTGCTGTCAGACAGTCTCTTCTGACAGGAAACCTCTGTTATATAAGCCAAATATCAGTCCCTTCAAACCAGCCAAACTCCTTTTACCTGGCAGAACATGGGAGTTGCTGGTCTCCTGCTGCCATAATTGTTTAGTTTGTATTATTTTGTGTCATCTGTGAATCCAAACTAATCATTTAAAACACTGAAGTCACACAATAACAAAAAATAATTAACAGATTGAGGCAGCAGCATACCAGCATCTCCCGTGTCCTGTAAGGAAAAATAACAGTTTTTAACAGTTGAGTTTGTTTTGAAGAAAGTGGTATGTGGCTCATAACCGTGGTTTCCCTTTGGAAATGGATGTCTCACAGCAAATTAAAGCAGGGAAAATATTCCACATATAGTGTACACTTAAACTGACAGATTTTAGGTGACTAAAATATGTTTTGCTGCTGGCCCTGTCCACATCAGTTCATTGTTTAGCCTCAGTGATGGTGCTCCTCTCTGCTTCTCCAAACTGGCACCAACTGTCTACTGTAGGTAATACACTGACTATGGATGAGTACCTTATACAACCCCATTTCAGAAAATCCTAATTATCCCTTCAATGGCTTAATAATACTTTTTTTTTCAGCTGGCAAAAAGGCAAGTTTAACTGCCACTTAACACCAACTGAAATGTTTTGTGCAACAAAAATAGACAAACTAAAGAAGCTTCTTGTTTTATGGAATTGTAGCTGCACCAAGTAACACTTTCCAGCCTGGAATCCACAAACGTTTCTAACAGATGATCATTTTCACATCCATAACAGTTTAAGACTGAATCTCACTTGTAACCTGAGTTCCCCTCTTTGAGTCATTTTCCATCTTTGCAGCTGTGAAAATCACCAAGACCAACAACTGCTGACCTAAACAGTTTGACCTAAACAGACTTGATAAAGGCTTGAACCTGTATCCTTGATATGTCATCTGCAAGTGCAAACATCCTCACACCACAACCTGAAAACCACGATTCCAGATGACACATCCAAACAATGATGCAGTCTTCTAATAAAGAGATTATTATGTATTTTAAATGTTTTAAAATAAGTGCAAACACTAAAGAAGTGACTTGGTCAATTGAACAGAATCATAGAAAAAGTTAAGTGATATCAGGCGACTGGCAAAAATCGTTCAAGTTCATAAAAACCACAATACCAGTGTGCCTCAATGTATTTCAGCTCCTGCTTTACACAACATGTGTAAGTGAACAGGCAGTCAGGCACTGTGGCAAACAGCTACTGTAACTGGACTGTGTAGTGCTACCTGTCAGCTCGGCCTCGTCATTTCAGTGGAACACACTGGTTCTAGTCTGGAATGAGATGAATAACAGATTTGATGGTAGTGATCTAAAGATTTCCGGTGTGTGTGACTACCCGTCAGTGAAGGTACAACAAGCCAACTGGGAGCGAAGAAGTCCACTGAGAAGTCACTTCCAGTGTCGCTGCATCTGTGTCTGTAATCATCTGGGGTTGAGGTCAGTTTCTGAAGGCTCCACAGCGACTGGCTCGACATATGAAATCCTTGAGCAGGTTGCCATCAATCTGCCAGAAAGCAGCAGTCTGGGTCACTTCAGTCAGGTGATTCACACAGAACTTAAAGCAGAAGTCTTCTAGGTCCTGAGTGACAAAAATAGGCACACACATCAGTAAATTGTTGAAAATGGCTTTATGTTCATCAGATGTTATTAAAGAAATGAATGAGATATTTAAACAACTCTTAGACCGGCCAAGTGCCTAATCACTGCTTGTTCCACGAAACATGACACTGTGTAGTATTTTGGAACCAGGTGCAGTGTATAGGTATCAATACTTTTCCAATACCACATGTTTAAAATGATAAAATATCAATTAACTGTACAACCTAAATTCCATAAAAGTTGGGACATTGTGTGTAAAACAGAAATAAAAACAGAATGCAATAATTTGCAATCACTTTGATCTTATATTCAGTAGAAATACCGTAGAAGAGCAGATATTTAAAGTTAAAACATACACTTTATTGTTTTTGTTTTTTTTAAATATACACATAAATAAATTTACACTAAATGTGATGCCTGCAACATGTTTAAAAAAAAAAAAGCTTGGACAAAAACAACACAAGACTGGGAAAGTTGTGGAATGGAAAATGCAAAATACGATAATGAAGACCCCAGACTGCTGGGAAAGACTTCCAGTTTCAACTTCAACTTCAAAAAACAAAAACAAAAAAACAATTAAGCCAATAATTTTGAACATTAATCTTGTCTTTGTACTGTATTCAGTTGAATACAGGTCAAAAAGTTTTTGCACATCACTGCGTTCTGTTTTATACAATGTCCCAAGTTTTTTGGAACTGGGGTTGTTGTATCAAAAATACAGAAGCTATGATAAAAATGATCTATGTGCTCAATCAAGTCCTCAGTTCAGTTCAGTTTTTATTGTCCTGGCTGAAATTTGTCTGGCAGCAAAACTGACAGTTTTCAGTGACTTTTTCTGTACCAGCACTCTGTGCATTTTATCAATTTAAGAAAATAAAAAAAACTTATCCTTTTTGTGTGCGCCTAGGACTTTTTTTTTTCTGTGGGATCAAAAGAAATATTGAGTATATTTTCTTTTAATTCTGGTATTGGTGGAAATTTGGGTCCTGGGACTTTGTACTGAAAATATAAGTCACTGTCTGCAGTGCAACACCAATCTGATGATTTTTTTTTTCAACAAGAGCAAACAGAATTCTTGGAGAAAATGTGCAACATTGGCACAATAATGCTTAAAAAAATGAACAAACGATTAAACACTCTCCAGGCAGTAGATGTGCTTAATTCAGCATTAAATATATATATATAATTTTTCAAGTGAATTAAGCAGGAACATCTTTAATCAGTCTTCACTGATGTTCATACTGGCTGTTTGGAAATCCCTTCATAAAGCTCCCCCAGTTTAAGTGATGGGGAACAAAATCCGCACTTATTAAGATAAAAATGAAAATCCTGCTTTCTGTTTCTCCAGAGAGCATTTTCTTGTTGAGTTATGGTGGATGGATGATAAGAGAACAAGAGACTTTAGTACTTAAAGGACTGTAACTTTGGAAGGCATCCACTTGATTTAGCTAACGCAGACTGCTTCTTATTTTAGCATCAGATGAACATTTTTGAAGTGAACACAGACTCTGAATTTTGTCTGTTCAGTCCATTGACCACCCTTTTTTAAAAAAAAAAAACATACCTAAAAAATTGCAAACCTTTTCTTTAATGAAGCTGCATCAAAAGTTTTATCATCAAATAAATAATAAATATTGTTATCAACTTCCAACTGATCTCTCCTGATTGAAATAAATAGAAACAGATGATGGTTGGTAGACAGGTGGTGAGGACTGACCTCTGCATCATAGCGCACAGCAGCAGACAGCAGGGAGAAGGCGTTGTCGACGGTGATCCCCCTCTTTATAATATGCTGACACAGACGCTTCAGGCGGTTCTCACAGTATGATGTGGCCAGGTCCAGCAGTCCTGACAGAGCAGAGACAGTGACCCTGTAAGCATCATCAACTAACACACACAGACAATGCCTCTACAGATCAAGCCGTGACGTGTGCATCGTGCTGACCAATAGCGTCCTCAGGAGGCAGCTCCACGTTGTCTGTGTACAGGAACTCGAGGAAGGAGCGGTACACGGGGTAGGAGAACTGGTCTATCTCAATCACCTCCTTCATGTCTTCATTCCAGTGCGACTGGAACATGGATCTAAAGTGTTCACACCTGTTCACAACAAGAGACACAGTGTTTTTATAAAGGCGGTTACTAACAAGTTTCTAACTAAGACTACAGTGGTTGATGGGTGGGTGGAAGATCCGCACCCAGAACAAGACAACTGATTCCTACTCTAGAATCTTTCAGTTGAACATAATCTACAAAATTACTGCCACAAAAAAAACAACTCAACATGATCAATAAAGTTTATCTTATCTTATCTTATCTTATCATCATTATCTTGATTCTGTAATGAGGAACACCAGATTAATTTTGTTTTTCTATCGTCTGTATGTGACAAGTTTCTGGACCAACATCCAAAACTGGATAAGGCCACTTACTGTTCACTTTAAATTTACACTTTAAACAGATAATAAATACAGTTATTTGGGGTATTTTAGGTTAAAGACTCTGAACTATTCTGAAGTTAAAGCTACTACAAGGAACTTTCATATGCTGTGGACAAAAGTGGTAGTTTTTCCACTCTAATAACCACAAAATTATAACATCAAAAATAAAATTTTCTCCTAAATTTCCTACTGCTTCTCTTTTACTGGCTAATTTATTACTCGCTGTTACTCTCCTTGAAATCAGATGAAACGAGACTGTGTTTACATTTTTCCAGGCAGACTTTGACCCAGTGGCTGGCATTATAAATAGACTAACTATACAGAAATAGCCAATCATCTCGCGGATGGACTTGTTTGTTTATGTAGGTCATATAGAGGCATCAATAATAAACTGAGACCGTTTCATAACCAGTTAAAAACTCCTTGTAGTAGCTATAAATTGTCTATTAAATACATTGCATTGTTTCTTTTGGGAATGTTTTGTTTTAGTGAGGAGTGGGACCTGTTATATGTATATTTCAGTTTCAAAATGTGTTGGTGCTGTAAATCAAAACAAAACATGTTTTCCTCTTATTTATGCCAATTGTCTTTTTTAAATTTTTTCCTGAGGTTATACTGAATGTCCTCAAATTGTTGTGAGTGTTATTCGTATTATTTGCCTGTATTAAATTAAAGTGTGGTGTGGTTCATTTATAGCCTGATCTTAACTTTTTATTTCTTGCAATTCCACACTGGCAATTTACACTTAAAAAAAAAATCATAAAAGTGGTGTTTGTGAAGATTATCTTGCTGAACAAAATGTGTAAGTATCAAACTTTTGTTTGCCACAGAGCTTATTTTCTGCACTAATCCAAAATCTAATGAAAAAATCCCTTTTTGTGGAGGAAACCAGAGCGACGCTAACTTCCGGGTTGGCCCACAAAACTATGTCATCTCTGCAGCACTCTGTAGTACCGGGACTTAAATGACAGCTGTGAGATGAAATCCCTGACCTGATTTTGAGAACTGCTTTGTGTACGTAGATATATTTGCCATCAACGCAGAACTTGAGGTCAGCTGTCTCTGGGTTGTCAAACTCTTTCTTCAGAGACTGAGCCACAGTCAAGAAGTCATCGTGCTCTGGAAGGAGAAAACACACACACAAACACACATCAAGCTTTAGCATTAAGAGGATAAAAAACCTACAACTGAAACAGGAGGGACCTCCCAAAGTCACATTTTTTAATGAGGCCTTTGATGAGGCCTTATTTTATTGGTGCTAGTTGTAGGTCAAATTGAGACGGTGCTTAATTAGTATACTGCCATTCAAAGATTCAAATATTTGATTTGAATTCTTCAATTATTTCAGTGAAACGCTATGCTAGTCTTCAGTCAGTGCACATCAGCTGGACTGTGCAAAAAAGCTGCAGTATTGAAAGAATGCACTTTCCAAATCTATACGTTTTCAACCAAACACATTTAAAAAAACAAAACAAAACACAGGTGTAAATAAAACAGTGAATGATGGCTCACTGTCACACTGTCATGACTTACTGGTACACTGTAATAGGACAGAGCCATCATTAATGTAATTAGTAACAATTGTGTTTTTCCTGTGATGAGAAGAAAAAATGTCTGTCGCACAAAGGCCAGTACATAACAAATAACTAATATTTATTTGGGTTCAAATGCAGTAGTTCTGTCGAGGAAATTCCACTTGAAGGGAAACTGACTAAAATAACAGTCTCAGAACTTCATCACTGGGAAACCTTCAAGAAAATGTCAGTTAACTATCAGAAACTCTTATTAGCAAATAATGGACTTGTATACGCAGTGTTTTTTTGTTTGTTTTTTTGTTTGTTTTTTTTTTGTTTCAGACAAGACTATTGGTGAGTGGGATTAAAAATAAAAATAAAGCCAGCGGAGCCACCGCACAGTTGGGTGGGGGTACATCTGAGATCTGCAGTGGTAAACGCCAAACTGATGTTTTGTATGTTTAGACTATTAACTCTAAATTATTTACCATCGCTATATACTTTTAGACAAAATTTATAGAAACATTTGAAAAGTTTTCATATTTTATTTCATTTACTTTACAACAAAAATGAAGTTGTAGAGGCATGTAAAGATGCATCACAATTAATATTTATTCTTTGATGAGTTTTGCTTATCTTTCATTTAAATATTAATCCAAATTCTTTGTATTGTCTCTTTTGTAACAGTGAAAGACTTTGTAACTGAGTGCTATACAAATGAAGTTTTACTTAGTTTTTTTTGTTGTTTTTTCTTTCTTTGTTAACATGTTTGCAATATCCCGGCTGATTCTGTTTTTTTCTTTTCTAGCAATAAACAAAGTTCCCGTGTCTCCTCACGCTCCACGCAGGTGGAGATTTTGAATAAACAGACTCACATGCGTGACATATTGGCTACATAAGCTTTTTTGATCTTCTCGTGGTTGGCTTCTCCGTAGGTTAATCACTCCACAGATCTGTGTCTCGGTTCTGTATCTTGCTTGCAGGTCTAAGGGAGGTAAACACATTCTGTGTTGTTCGATGTCTGATGATAAAGACACAGGCCACAGAGTGAAACTGCTTTCTAAGGGCATCCTTGTCTTTGTGCTATTTGTTATGGTATTCAATTCCTTCTTATTTCATTCTGCCACTCTGTGAGAGAGGGGAGGCTGTGTCAGGTCAAAGGCCTCCACATGAAGAACACAGAAGCCAAGAACACAAAAAGGCAAAGGAGCAAGCTCCCACCCCCGAGGAGATGGGGACTTAAGGAGATGGAGGATTTACAAGCTGAAATAGAGCAGTTTGGTGCTGGCTCCATCTCCACCACCCACCCCTCGGGTAGTTGCCCGGGATTCCGATGAGGATGGGGATCATGTAACGTCAACAACGGCTTCAGACTCTCTGGGCAGTATCCATCTCCCGAACGGTCACTTAAGGGGCTGAGACCCAACAGCAGTCATCAGCTCCTGGCCGAGGGGTTTCCTTTAAGCATTCCCTCAGTCTCCCTGATAATGCAAAAGCCACACAGGATGAGACTGTCAGATCACAGGGTCCTCCTAGTAGCTTCCAGGTGGCCATTGAGGACATGGTTCTCCACACTCCTCAGTGTGTTGGACAGGGATCTCTGGCACATTCTAGTGAGAATGGACCCCTGTCCCACCTAAGGTCCACATGGCTGTTCTTTCCCCTATGCTGTTCTCTCTCTTAACTAACGAATTCATGATCAATGACACATGTTTTCGATTGGTCATGTAAGCAGATGACATGGTCTTAGTTGGCCTTCGTCAGAAAACAGAACCTTTAGGTGAAGCCGCCTATCGTCAACATTTGCAACTGCATTACTACATGGTATTGATGTCAGTATTAAGTAAATTCAATGTTCACTGTGATGTAAGGTTGTCAAAATATCAATACTTCAATACTTTTTCAACACCAAATGTTTAAAAACAATACTCACATTCAATGGTATCAAAAGTAAAGTTGAAGCTGTAAAAAAAGAAATGAACTAAGTGCTCATTCAAGACCTTAGTTCTAGAACTGCAACAATTAATCAATTAATAAATTAGTCTTTAATGTCCTTCCTGAAATTTGGCTTGCAGCGTAGCAAAACCAGAGTGTTTAAGTGACTTTTTCTGCAGCAGCACTCTGTGCAGGTTGTTAATTTAAAAAAAGGGAAAAGGTCAGATTTTGTGTGGTTAATAGTTTTTTTTCCTTTGCTGTGGGACTGAAAGACATAGACCTGTCTCTTATACACATCTAGATGTGTATAAGAGACAGTTCAAGACCTCAGCTCAGTTCCATCTTTATTGTCCTTCCTGAAATTTGGCTTGCAGCAAAACCAGACGGTTTTCAGTGACTTTTTCTGCACCAACACCTGTCTCTTATACACATCTAGATGTGTATAAGAGACAGCATGACAACCCTACTGTGATGGATTACCTATTTATGTGCATGAACTAAAGTCTGATCACCTCCTGGCAGGTAAAAAAACAACAACCTAAGATTTGCTTTGGAAAACAGACATCAGTAACAAACCTTATTTGAGGCTAATGGAATCAAACACCCCTGTTGCAGTCACTACTTACCCATGGTAAGAAGCCTCCACATAACTGAGGGGGTGGCGAAGCAGGCGAAGACATCGTCCGTGCAGGTAAAGTGTGTGAGGTGAGGGAGGACTATAGACTGGCCCCTGCACTGGCCCCACATGTACACCTGACCACTCTGGGTCTTAGCAGCTGATGTGTGTGTGGAGTGACAGGCAGCGATTTCCACAATCCTGTCAAAGAAGCCGGAGGGGAGAAGTGAGCAGTGTAGGAAACAGTGAGAGGAGGGTTCATCAGATCTGTGGGGACGGTGTGGCTCACCTCTCTTTCTCAGTCATGATCTGAACTGGGCTCAGCTGGTTGCTTTTGTTGCCAGTGCCCAGTTGTCCGTATGTGTTGGCACCCCAAGCGTAAAGCAACCCCTCGTCTGTCAGCGCCAGGGAGTGGGCATAGCCTGACACAATCTGAAGAATTAAAGAAAATTTTTGAGAATCATCCCAACAATTAAATCACATCTTCACCCTTCTTCATCTTCAGTGCAGACTCACAAAAGAGAAAGATTGTAAATAAAATAACGTGACTTGGTGCATATACTGTACATCAGTGTTTTCTTTGTGCTCACCAACAATGTCTATATGATTTGGATTGTTCATTGCGTGTTTATATGATTGTATAATGAAAATGAATGATGATGAAAGCTAAAAAATGAAAGAAGGGTCATTGCATCACTATAAAACACTGTACATTCTGGTTGGTGTCAGACTTTGGTGGTTTAATGTTTTTTTGAAGCCTATGGGAGATGCACACTAAAAACCAACATATCTACAATGTATGACCTTGGATGAAGAAAAAATTGAAAGGGCATACTTCAGAGAACAAACACGGACAGATTTTTCCAAATGTGCGCATTTGTGCATTTGCTGTTTTGTCTCCAAATCGTATGACTGACATTGCATCTCTAACAAGTTTCAATAGAACTGACACCAAAGTCTGAAGCACTGAATGTTCCATAGTGATGTAATGACTCTCTCTTCTTTTTCAGCTTCCTTGGGTTTAGACCAAAAGACAAAATGACACATTGTTGAATTTAAGTATTTATGACATTTTTACAAACAAACCAGGTTTAACAGACTGACAGGTAAACGATACTCATTGAATGGACAGTTTTGGAGACTGTCTTCCAGCATCATCAGAGCAAAATCAGGACTAACATTGGGAAAATCAAGTTCTGTTGACTGCCAGAGGTTTATGCAGCACTTTAATGCTTATGATGTGTATATTAATGTTCTTTGGTGTCTTAAAGAGCTCACAAAGAAATAGTTTTAAGCATCATTAGTATTAATAGACTACAAGTCATTCAGATGTTATGAGTAATGACTAACATGTGGAGAACATTTGATGCAATTTTATTTGCTTGAAACTTAGGTGAAAACTAAGCTGCAATTAAGTTGCATGGTGTAAAGCCCTCTGCAACACACTTAAATCATGTTAGAAACTCAGCAGCAACAGTTGGAGAACTCTCAACTTCAGCCAATCACAATGTTAATAATGTGTCAGATGATGACAATCAATCTTTGATGCCAACTTATTTTAACTGACTGATTTAAATTTGACAACACATTATAAGTTAGCACCAAAATGAACAAAATAATAAAACAGAAGACAGTCTTTTGGATGTTTTCAAAAGGAGATTATTCTCATAGAATTCATGCAAGGTTGATAACGCTGTCATCAAACAAACGTGAGTGAGGCAAAGTTTGTTTAGATGTAAGTTTGTTAGCAGGTCACAAACGTTACTGCTAGCTTGGTTATAGCTATGCTTTAGTGAGTTTTGATGAGAATCAGAGCTGTTGTCTTAAATACCAACATATGTCAAGTTACATTTTCACAATGTCAGTATCAAAGGGCAAATGCACTCACAGGAGGATCACTGGATCAAGCTCCTTGAATAGTGAAATGGTCCATTGATCTGTGTTGAGAAGCCAGGAGAATGTTTTTTTTCCCTTGAGTTCATCACTAAGCATTAATGCAGTGAAAGTTCTCTTTTTTTCTTTGGAACAGCCATTATGAAACCAAGTAGCAGCCAGTGCCAGAAGAAAACGGGATACAACACATCCAAAGCAAATGATGTGGAATAAGATCACAGATGCAAATGTAGTTACAATGACTCTTTCCACGTGATCTAATCTAGTGAGAAAACAATCAAATAGATGAAAAATTACCAATCTAGCCAGTTAATTATAGTGAATTTAACTATTAAATCATCTTGCATGAGATAATTTTTTAATTGTTTAACTGTCATGTTGCATGAAAATTATGTTTCATGCAGTACAACTAGTTGTATGGAAGTTTCAGCATGTAAAGTCAGCCTAATGATTCAGGGCTACTGTGGAATCACTGTCACACACTTTTTCTTTTGAAAATGAAAATCCTGTGGTTGATTTGTTTGCTTTCCCACCACAAAAGAACCATACCAGAGTCTACCTGGAACTGGACCAAGTCCCACATTTTTAGACCATCTTGGTCTGTTTGTTTGGGTCCGTTTTAACCGAACGGTTCGGCCTCAGTGTAATGAAAGGTTCATCAAAGTATGTTTTTTTGTGTGTGTGTAAGTAGAGTGTGTAATCTCACACCTGTTGCACACATAACCCTTGCAGAGCGACAAGGCGACAGGGGGTCAGCTGGTTCCCATTATTTCCAAGTCCAAGTTGTCCATTCCCATTGTAGCCCCAGCCGTATACCTGCAGAGACAAGAAGACAACATGAATGTTGCGGTGTCTGGAGATGGATAACAAGCTGTTTATAGCCCCAGTATGAATTTAACAGTCACCTCTCCATTGTCCACTACTGCCAGAGATGAAGTCTGACCACAGACGATACTGACAGCCACTTTGTTCTGCAGACAGCTCGACACTCTGCGGGGCGTGGGCTGGTTCGCCGTGGAGCCTGAACCCACCTGACCACAGTTGTTGTAGCCCCATGCGTACACCTGGCAGACAGCAGTGAAACCAAACATACAGATGATGGAGAGAGGGAACTCTTTGGCTCCAGACTTTTCTAAAAGGATGAAGAGTTAAGTACCCCCTCCTCATTTATTTCTTGGCCAGCAACAGTTGCCGGGCAACCAGCAGAGAATTTTTAGGTCCAGGCCAAAAAACAGTCCGGTTAGCGAAGTTCGCTGGCAGCTGGTGGCGGCTCCATATTTACTCTACAGACATGAATGTTGTTTTAATCTTCCTATCTAACTCTCAGCAAGGCTATTACTTCCACACATCTTAATTAAACTGTTCAAGAGCTTCTTTTTGTGAACACAAAATGTTGTCAGGAAACCAGCAGGAAACACAGTGAGTTACAGTTTGGAGCAGAGTATGTTTGAAGTAGTTTGAAGCACAATGGTTTCCTTAAGGCTGAGCTTAGTTTTCTAAAGCTCTTTTTAAACAGAGATACTGCCCGTAATACTGCTGCAAGGAAGGCTTGACATTACACAGGCTTTGCTTTTTACACTTAACCAAACAAAACCGGCATAATAAGACTCCAGTGTGTGATTTTGGACAGCACGCTGGCATCACAGAAGCAAAAGAGGCCTGATGTGTACCGTAACAGCGGACCACTCCAGTCGGCATGAATTTAATGAAAGATATTTATGTGTTTCTGGATAAATGGGACCTCGCTTCTTCTGTAACGATGGAGTTAAAGGGATAGTTTGGATTATTTAATGTGGGATAGTATGAGGTACCTATACGAGGTACCCATGGTCAGTGTATTACCTACGGTAGATGGCAGTCAGCATGCCCCCAGTTTGTAGAAGCAGGGATGAGTATCAGCACAGAAGCTAAACAATGTGCTACTGTGGACAGAGACGGCAACAAACTGGCTAAAATTCACTGATTACATATACTGTAGTCAATATAGTGGAATAAAAATAGACCTTTTCTAAGATTCTGGATTGTGCACTCATACCTGAAGGTGCTCTGAAGGGTCCCTTTATTAAACAAAAAAGAAATTATAAGTTAAATAAGTTTCACATGTTAAATAATTGACAATAATTCTAGAAATGAACACTGACAGAATAAAGAATTAATAAAAATAAAATAAATAGCTAAATAAACACCAGTACTGTTCAGTATCAGTCAATTGCTTAATATCTTAATTCTGCCAGCCAATCAAGGGGCAGGTTATAAAATAAAAAACATAGCTTCCCAGCATTTACACCTGCTAGAGAGCTCCTCATAAATGTTCCCTTTTAAGAAATTAAAATCACCTCAAGCATCATTTTCTGCATTAAATGTTCCGTAAAAATATTTTCCTATCAGTACATATCAGAAATCCACTTACTGTAGGTGATACACTGACTATCGATAAGTACCTCATACCCACATTAAATAATGTCAAACTATCCCTTTAAAATGCTCTCTGTGATGATCTGCAGGGAGGTTTCCCTCTGTTTATGTGTGGGTCTGCTTGTCTGTCTCACTCTCTGCTTGGACACAGCTGACAAACATGTGGCAAAAAGAGGTGATTTAAAAAACATGATCACAAACACGTTCATGCATTTTATACAGATCAGCGAGGTAGAATAATGGCAAACACTCCCACCTTGAACAAGCTGTGTAAAAGGGGCTTAAGTGTTCAGCTCAGGGGGATCAATCCCTACTGTGAATAAACTTAGGGCCCTGACGTGGTCTGTATGACTAAACACTACCATTGACCAAAGCTGAATCACCTGCATCATTAGAAAGGTTTCACGCAGATTTCCATTCTGCTGTCTTTATAATTCCTTCCTTTAGTTTCACCAGACACTCACCTCTCCTGAGTCAGTCAGAGCCATCGAGTGGTGAGAGCCACAGGCCACCTCTGTGACCTTCTTATTGAGCAGGTTGGCAGACACGAGCACTGGAGCTACTCCTTGATTGGTTGTCCCATTGCCCAGCTGGCTGTAACCGTTATGGCCCCAGGCAAAGAGCTCTCCATCTGAAACACAAAAAGATTAGTCACTATGCAGCACTTTTTAATCCAGAGGTGAAGAGGGGGATTAAATGTTTTTGTGCAGCTAGCTACCCTCTGTGGCCAGCAGGACGTGGGGTCCGCTGCC